>CM065642.1:57612755-57908726 GCA_033220585.1 Dipteronia sinensis | reverse complement strand
GCTTACCACTGCAATTTCATTGTTGATAGACTGCATTTGAGAGATTGAACAGGTGCTTCCTGCATGTGACAGAATTGACACTGTTATCACATAAATCTGGATTGTTGATTGTCTATGGCTAAACTAAGTTAGAAATTGACAGACCTGAGATAAAGCATGATGATGGAAGTGGTGATCTCAGATTCTATCCGACATCAAAAGAACTCCTTCTTGCTACTTTGGATTTTCGATGAATCTGCCATCAATCTCAATGCGAGGGATGTGGGAAATCTTGAACCACTCTTCTCCCTTGTCCCTTTTGCACCGTTTTTTCAACAAGGGACAATCATATATATACAACTGCACAAGTGAGGAAGGCAGGCCAGACTCTGGAAGTGACTCGAGAACAGGGCAATCGCTGATCGACAAATATTCAAGAGTGGACAGTTTTTGAAGTCCCGCGGAAGATAGATATTTCAATATAGGGAATCTTGCAATGGTCAACCCAGTTAGAGAGGTGGGCAATACCAGTCCTGTCTCCTCCTGTGGAAAAGACTCTGCATATACGCATCCCCTAATCTCCAGGTTTTTAAGAGAGGTGAGCTTATGCAACCCCCACTCAATCAATGGCCTGTAGATACTGACATCTGCAATTGAAAGTGATGTCAGGCTGGTGGGTAAACCTTCTTCTTCGATAGATGTTATACTTGGACATTGCCGCAATTCTAATTCTCGAAGAGAGTTAAGCCTGTGCATGTGTTGAGGTAGAGCTTTAAGCTGCCTGCATTTGTCGATTGAGAAAAGTCTTAAACTGGTTTCCGGAAGCCCTCCTTCTGGGAAGGAAACAAGACTTGGACAATCCCATATATAAATGTTCGCGGAGACAGCTGAGACTGTTGAGGTTCCCGGGTATCAATTTAAGCTTTTTACATCTCCAAATCTTGATATATTCAAGAGACATGTTATTGTGAAACGACTCTGCTATTGACACTAGCTTTGGACAATCAACAACATTGAGATGTTGAAGCGTCCCAGGTAACTGGCCGCTTGATGACAAGGTCACGAGCTTCGGACACCCTAAAATCTCAAGGTGTTTGATTACTGCAAGTAGTACCACTCTGGATGACAAGCATGTCAGGGATGGGCACTGGGAGACATACAAATGCTCTAGAAAAGATAGACTGGTGTTGTTGATACTCTCACTGTGCATAGTTGGAGAAGAAGACGGAAGAGAAGTACAAGTAGCCTCTCCATCATCGAACAAGTACTGTAATTTCTCACAATTTTTTACCTCCAGTCTTTTTAAAGATGAAGGTAGTTGGTTTTTGAAAATGAATGATAGAGAATGACAACCTCCAATTCGCAAATGTTGAAGACATGCATTTTCACAATGCAATCCCTCCGGTAAGGACATCAAAGCATTGCAATTTTCAATCTTGAGTATGCTCAGAACAGAAAGAAAATCGACCTCTGGGATTGCTGTAAGATTTGGACAAATTTCAATACATAGCTCCCGGAGAGTGATGAGACTATGCAGTCCATGTGGTGGCTTCTCAAGAAAACTTTCATTCTGCCATACATATATTAGCTCTTCACAATTGACAAATAGAAAACATTCTACTTTCTGAAACACTTGCTTGAACCAATTGATGATCCGTGAAATGTTCGAACGATTAGAGTTTAATGACTCATAGTCAACTGGACCACGGCACATAATTGCCCTGCATCGATCAATTTCTGATTTATAACGCATTAGAAGGTTTGAGAATGAAAATGTCAACTGCGCGCACTCATGAACCACGAGTTCCTGTAATGATGGAAGCTGATCAGGTAAATTCGCTGTGAGTTTGGGACACCTTTGTTAGGTTTTGGCTCGTATTCTCAAGTGAACCCAATGTGAACCAAACGAGACTCAACTGATGTTGGAACTTCCTGGAGACGTAGGATACGTTTGGAAGTTAGAGTTGGTGTTTGAGGGAGATTGAAGACCGAAGAAGAACTGAAGAAACGGATTCTAGAAGAAACCGCGGCGTGGACCGCGATACGGACAAGCGCATGGATCGCGGCACAGGGAGCGGTCAATTTCAGTATGTATAGCGCGGTGTAGACCGCGGCGGAGGCAAAGGCACCAACCGCAGTATTCTGAGCGGTGGACTTCAGTGGCTTTTCCGCGGTGTAGGGAGCGGGGTGCACACCGCGACCTAGACCGCGGTAATAGCGGATTTTGCCTAAATCAGGAAGGTTGCGCGAAAATAGGAAAGGTTTTCTTCTGGAAAGTTCTTGTGCTTATTGGAAAAGGAAAAAGAGTTTGTCTTCATGAAGAATAAGAAAGTTTTATGCTTGAAGGAAAAGATTTCTACTTACAAGAAGACTTGTCATAAATAGGAAATAATATTTATGTGGAACAAGTAATTCTTGTATGTTTAGGAGTAGGATTCCTTTTATCTTAAACTCCCTATAGCTAGTATAAATAGACCTTGGAATTAAGTTATTTGGTAGTGGAGTTAAGAAACACCATGTAACATCAGAGAGTGGTGAGATCCGGGTGAGAGACCCAAGGGAATATCCGGGGAGGGATCTAAGGGAATATCAATGGATCAAGTTAGAGATCCGTGGGTGATATTCAGGGGAGACCTAGGGGATATTGTGGGGTTCTTGGTGAGGATCTTGTGAGCCTGGTTTGGGGTTGAGGTGTGAGAGAGGATCCTGGAATATATATGGTTGTAACAATTTATCATATAGTGGAACTTTCTCTGTCGTCCTGACGGCCCGTGGTTTTTTACCCGATTTGGGTTTTCCACGTATATCTTGTGTTGTGATTGGTTTATTTTCTCTCATCTTATTTTTCTGCTATTGACGTTATTAGTTGCTATGAGTTATGGGCGTATATTAGGCATGACGCTTCCGCGATCATCGGTTCAAATCCCTAACAACCTTTTAATGGAAAGCTTACATAGGCGAGAGAATACGTCAACATGTTCAGGTTCACCAGTAGGATCCCAAAGCTCACATTCATCGAAATCCTCAAAAGAAAGATTCTCCAACGATTGGAAAGGCTTTGAACAACCTTCTCTATAAATCTCGGAACCTATACTTTTTAGCCCCTTCATCCCCCTGATGACGAGCTCCTTAAGTGAACCCAACAGCCCTAGGGAAGGCAAAGATGTGCACTTTTCACAGTTCTCCAATGTTAGAACCACCATATTAGAGAATGATGGATCTCCTAACCAAGATGGAAAACGTATGCCACCATAGCATTTGATTGTGAGCTCTTTTAGGTTTTGATGAGGTTGAAGCATGTCAAGTACTTCATTTTTTGCTGCCTCATTCTGCGAGTTATCAAAAAGAGAACCCCATTCTAGAATTAGTACTTCCAAGCCCTTCTTATTGCATAACACAACCTCCTCCGGAGAATCAATGACATTTTCTAAACTTGAAATGCAAAGTTCTGTGTTCAAAAACTTTAAATCCTTCAAATCTGTTATACTAGATCCGACATAGTTGCCTACAATAAAATCAGATAATATCTGGATCGATTCCCAATTTTCGATTCCCAAAGGCATCTCTCTTAAATTTGTACCCCTAATATCAAGATGACGTAAATTGATCAAATTTCCCACATTGGAAGGCAAATTCACAAGACAAACACAATCTCTTAATATCAAAACTTGCAAGTTGAATAACATATTTGTTGACTCTGGCAAACTTCTAATTTCTGTACCAGAAAAGTTGAGGTACCTTAGACTTGTCAAATTTCCTATTGAATCAGGCACCACAGTGATATAATAATTTCTTAATGATAGCACCCTCAATTTTTTGAATCTTAACAATAAATCAGAAAGAATCGTATCAGCCACATAACCAGTATGGTCATCCGTGAGTAATAACAAGAATGTCCTTAAGTTCTGAAGCTCACTGATGACCTGAAATTTATTTCTACCACCATAAAAATACCTGAGTAAGAACAATAACGAGTCTTGTCTGACCTGTATAATCGAAAGTTGCCCTCCAAGTTTTCTGTAAACCTATGACTAATATCTCTGGAAAACCACCGGGCCAATTCATGGACAAGGTCGTGCATTCCAAACTTAGAATCATCGCTATCTGATTTTTGAAAAATTGACCTCGACACAAGATCTTGAAAGTATTCACTTCCTAAATCTTCCAATTGCATATTATCATTTGATTGTTAAATAAGACTTTCAGCCATCCACAACAATACAAGTTCCTTCTCTTTGAATTCATAGCCGTTTGGCAGCATTGCACAATAAGTGAAACATCTCTTGAGATGTGAAGGGAGATAGTGGTAGCTTACTTTTAACACTGGGCGAATAAGATCTCCAACTTGAAAGTTCCATATTTTTTTGTTCAATATATCTAACCATTCATCCTCCTGTATAGACTGTAGAAGGCCACCAAGAGTCTTGGCTGCCAAAGGCAAGCCCATGCACTTTTGAACAACTTTGTGATGAATTTCCTTCAAATTTGCCTTTGGAAATGCATGCTCTGCAAAGATGAGCCAGCAATCTTCATCCGATAGAAGCTTTAAACCATAACATTTTCCCGTTCCCATTTTCAATGCAACATCTCTCGAACGTGTGGTCATGATAATCTTACTTCCAGGTGCTCCTTCCATAAAGGGAAAGCTCAAGTTCTCCCACAAGTCATAATTTTCGTTCCAAATATCATCTAAGACCAACAAGAATTTTCTTCCAGCTAATGACTCTTTCAATTGAAGCTGCACCTGATCTAAATCCTTCATATCACAGGGCTTTGATGTAATTGAGGTGAGAATCGCCTTTGAAATTCTCAAAACATCAAAGTCCTCAGAGACACGAATCCATGCTCTTAGGTTGAAATCTTCAAGCACTGACTTGTCATTGTACACCTCTCGAGACAGTGTTGTTTTACCGATTCCCGGCATGCCAACAATGTCTATTACACTAAAGTTGGCATCAGTGGGTTCATCACTGAACACCATATCAAGTATTTTGGCTTTATCTTCATCTCTACCATAAATAGATGATTCAGTTGGCACACTTGCCCTGAATGGTCTCTGGTAGTCAGCAGTTAAATTCCTTCCTGAAATCTTTTCGAATCCATGTCTAGTTATCTCTTCACAGAGTGATTCCAAGCAGCCAGTGGTTTCCTTTATCTTCCTTCTCATGGTTTCATCTATCTCCTTGCTGCTACTAGGCGGATGTTCTGTTATCAATTTGCGACGTAAGGCTTCAGTTGTAAACTCATCCAGTATGTCCTCCATGTCATAAGCAGAGTCTCGGAGTTCATCCAGCCACATTTCCACATCCCATATTGTCAGTTGCTTCTCCTCTGCATCGATGAGCACTGCTTCAATCATCTTCAAGGTTTTTTCCCATTTTTTCAGCGTTGAAAGTACCCCCTCTTCGTGTGCAACCTGCAGCAACTCAGGGTTCGTCAATCTCTCGAACAAAACCTGGAGTAAAGCAGAGAGTAAGGGCTCTCCTATGGCCATGATTTTGTCTATTGAATAAAGGAATCAATATTATGAGTGCAAGCAAGAAAGATTCTCTCTTTGGAAAAGCTTGAACGATTTCAGAATCACGGATTCCCAGACAATGCCAAATTGCCTATAAACTACAATTAGGGACTAGCTAAGCTAATATGATAAAATCTAATAAAAAATGATTTATTACAATAACTCAGGTAGTTTTCCTTCTATACATTACACTAACTTACTAGCAAAAGTTATCATTAATCTTTCTTTTTTTCTTTTATTTTCTATTTTTTTAATAATTTTAATTAAATTGCGATATATATATATATATATATATATATATATATATATATATATATATATATATGGGGCTCTCTATTACATATCCCTTATTTTAATACAAATTACAAAGTAAGCACCTTATTAAAATTTAATGAATTTTTTATCTGAATTTTTTTTAATGAAAAGTTCAATGAAATCTACTTGTAATCAAAATTTGAATAATTTTTTAAGTATTATTAAGTTTTTTCATTTTTCATATATTCCCCTCGTTTTATGATGCTTATGATTGTCAATTTTAGCTCATGAAGTGACAAGAAAACCCCTATAATTTTTATTTTCCTTAATTAATTTTAAATGAAAAAAAAATTGGAATTTGTCGGAGGTCACTCTGAGGTGTGTAATAATTTTTTATTTTCAAAAATTAAAAATTTATTAAAGGTATTTTTAACCAAAAGTAAAAAATGGACATAAACAATAAAACTTTTAGAAATTGATACATTTTTTTTATGATTACCGCCTTATTTAAATTAATATAAATTCATAAATTGGAGTAAGGCAGCATCATCGAACACATACCTAGTCATTTCAACGAAATTGATTCAATTTTTAAAAGGTTGGGACAATTATCAAAAAGTCAAAGTGAAAAAAAAAAATTCTAGATAAGTTAGGGATGTGTTTGAAAGTTCTCCATCCTTAATTTGATATTCGAAGGGTTAAGGACTTAAGGTCATTAAATATTAATCCAAAACCGGAACACGTTACATATGATGGCAGCTAATTAAGTATTCTAATTGCTTTCGATGGCAACTAATTAAGTATTCTAATTGCTTTCGTTTTATTCACTTTGGTATACCAATTATAACAATACAGGTTAGGTCTGATTGTCGGGTTATATTTAAAGGAATTCGATATTCCTTGTTTAATTAATTGACCCGTTTTTAACTTTCCGGTTGTCATCGGAGAATTAGATACAACAATTTCCAAATAGATCATTTAACAAGAAATGGTCACTACTCACTCCAATTTTTTTTAGTAAGGTTGATTTTTTATCTAGTTGGCAATTTTATTTTCTTATTTCTTATGTTAAAGTTGACATTTTTATCATCGTGAGATTATATATGATTACCACTCCCATCTTATTAATGCTTGGTTTATCATCAATTTGAAAGGTTCCTTTTCTCATCTGCCGAGAAGATTCCTCTTGCTATTATATTCTTTGATCTGGTTACTGGTTACGGCACCAACAATAACAAAGCACAAACATATGTGCATTAGACCGTTGAAAGATTCTTTGAAAATCTTTAAGAAATGCAATTGGAAATTACCAATTTGCTGCTTTGGTTGGTGTAAGTTGACATTGGACTGCTAAATGACATTAGTTTTTATATTTTACTACTTACACATCATAATCATCACAAGCTTCTGGGCATCAAAATAGTTATGGGGACCAAGTAAAAAGAGTCCATTTTTGCTCACCCTCTTCATTGGGGGTGAGCATTACCTCCTCCCCAATACATGACACGTGTCCAGAGAGATGGTAGTTGGTCATGGGAGTAAGCAAAAGTCTTCTCAGGTAAAAACAAGTCTTAATCAAATTTATTAGGAATTTAATAAAGTCACTATTGCTTATCAATTTTATCGTCAATTAATTTATAGATCGGTGGAGTCCACGTGATGTTTTTTTTTTTTTTTGGAAAGGAGGTGATGTTGCAAATATTAATTATATAGACAGACCACTTGTATTGTAATATAGTTTATCATTATTTTATTCTAATAAATCTTGAGACAAGAGGGATTGTTTTAGTGTTTACGACACCCGCACCATGAGATTGTGGCGGGTTTGAATATGTTCCCCTCTCTAAATCCGAATTATTGTTATATTTAGTCTAATAAATTTTGTATGTATAGACATTTTGTCCCTAATCCTCATCAAAATTTCAACTTTTAAACTATTCTCATCTCTCCTTCCACTTTTTTTTTGATACATACAAATTATGGGCAACTGCATCTCAATCTCAATCTCATGCGACAAAATTTTTTCTGGTTGTCAAGATTATGTCGTCAAAAAATCAACGTATAAGCATGATCTGCAAAAAAACCTTGATACCTTGCAGAAAAACATAGATAGGCTAAAGGAAAAAAAGAAAGATGTGATGATAATTGTTGAGGGGGAAGAACGACAGCCACATATCCGACGGCTATACCAAGTGCAAGGATGGTTGTCGATGGTTGTCGAGGGTGGAAGAGGCCGAAGTTAAAGTTGAGAAACTAAAGAACAGTAGTTCTCAAGAAATTGGGAAACTATGTCTTGGAGGTTTTTGTTCCAAGAACTTGAAGATAAATGATGAATTCGGAGAAAGCTTGACTAAAATGTTGGAAGAAGTGTCTACTTTAACGAATGAAGGAGAGTTTACGCGCATGACTGGGACGATACTGGAAGATCGACCAGATGAAAGACCCTGTGAGACAATGGTTGGCTCAGAATCAACATTTCATGAAGTTTGGAGATGTCTTGTTGAAGAACAAGTGGGAATTATTGGGCTATATGGTATGGGGGGAGTCGGGAAAACAACCCTGTTAAACAAAATCAACAACAGGTTCCGCGAAATGCCAAATGATTTTGTTGTTATTTGGGTAACAGTGTCTAGAAGTCTGCAACTCGAGAATATTCAAAACACAATTGGAAGGAAGATCGGTCTATTTGATGATTCATGGAGAGAAAAGAGTATGGAGGACAAAGCATTGGACATTTTAAGAATTTTAAGCAAAAATAAGTTTGCCCTCTTATTGGATGATATTTGGGAGCAAATTGATTTGAAAAAAATAGGTGTTTCTCCTCCAAGCTCTGAAAATAAATCCAAGGTAGTCTTCACAACCCGTCTCATTGAAGTTTGTGGCAAGATGGGAGCTGACCAACAATTCAAAGTAGAGTGTTTGAGAAATGAGGATGCTTGGGATTTGTTCGAAAGTAAGGTTGGAGATGTCACTCTCAACAGTGATCCTGAAATTCCGGAGCTTGCAGAACTTGTAGCTGAAGAGTGCGGTGGTCTACCACTTGCACTTGTTACTGTTGCTCTAGCCATGGCTCGTGAGAATACACCTGAAGAATGGGAACGTGCTGTTGTTGTGCTGAAGAGATTGGCTCACGAATTTTCAGGTATGGAGGACCAAGTATTCCTTTTCTTGAAGTTCAGTTATGATCATTTGCCTACCGACACAATTAGATCTTGTCTTCTGTATTGTAGTTTATTTCCAGAAGATCATTCAATTTCTAGAAAAGGGTTAATAGATTGTTGGATTAGTGAGGGAGTTTTAGATGATAGAAATGGAATACAGAACGAAGGATACCGCAATATCAATGTTCTTATTCGTGCATGTTTACTTGAAGAAGCAGAAAATAACCATGTAAAAATGCACGATGTGATTCGTGATATGGCTTTATGGATAGCTACAAAAGTTGAAAAAGAGAGTGGAAGCTTTTATGTTCAAACAGGCGCCGAATTAACTGAAATGCCTGAAATTGAAGAATGGGAAAATGTAAGAAGGATATCGGTCATTGAAAATAAAATTGAGAGTCTAGAAATCATTCCTACATGCCCTTGTCTCAAAACTTTGTTTCTCAACAATAATCATTTAAAGATGATTAGTGGCAATTTCTTTCAATCTATGCCTTCTCTTAAAGTTTTAAACCTGTCAAACAATCCTTCTTTGTCCGACTTACCTTCGGAAATATCAATGCTGGTTTCCCTACAACATCTTGATCTATCCGGTACGGCTATAAAAGAGTTGCCACAAGAGTTGAAGTCCTTGGTAGAACTCAAATGTTTGAATTTGGAGCATACTTGTCAACTTCAAGCAATACCACATCATCTGATCTCTAATTTTTTGAAGTTACAAGTGTTGAGATTGTGGGAGTGTGGTTCATCGAATGAAGTCGCTGAAGCTAGTGTTCTATTCAATGATGCTGAATCTTTGGTAGAGGAATTGCTTTGTTTGCAACATTTGAATATGTTGAGCATTAACTTGAAGAGTGACCATGCTTTTGAGACATTTTTCAAGTCCAAGAAGTTGCAGAATTGTACACAATCTCTGTGTCTTCAATCCTTGCCTCGTCAGAATTGTCTGAAAGCTTTGGTAGCAAACCTGAAGCAAATGGATACTTTGAAGATTATGGACTGCAAATGTTTGGCAGAGCTTCAACTTGATTGTTCAGGAGAAATGGGACGTTTACGAGAAGCTTGTGGTTTTCGAAGTCTTCACACAGTCAACATAAGCTCTTGCCCAAAATTGAGTGACTTGACATGGCTTGTTATTGCTCCAAACCTCAAGTGTCTGGTGGTATCTTCTTGCTCTAATATCAAAGACATATTTTGTGATAAAAAAATTTCTGATATTCCAGAGAAGATTAGAAAAACAATCCCATTTGCAAAACTCGAATTTCTTGAGCTGCAACAGTTGAAAAATCTGAAGAGCATCTACTGGAACGCCATGCCATTTCGACATCTAAAGGAGATCAAAGTCATTGGATGCCCGAAGCTGAAGAAGCTTCCACTCGATTTCAATAGCGCAAAAGAGCGTAAGATTGATATTGAGGGAGAGCAAGATTGGTGGGACAGGCTGCAATGGGTGGATCCGGTCTTTTCAACCCTGTTTCAAAAATTCTTGGTGAGGACTGATGATTAACATCCATGGAGATTTTTGATATTTGAATTCTTTTCATTTTTTTAACTGTATAATTTTGATTTCAAAGGGTTTTATTTATATTTGTTTAATAATTATCATGTTTACCATTTATAAAAGAGTAATGTTAGGTGTCCCAAATTTCTTTTTCAAATTCTTTCCCAAATGATGTAGCACGTGAGGTGTCAACATCACATCAGTTACCGTATAATATCATGATTTATAAGATCCTGACACCTCACGTGCCACATCATATGGGACAGAATTTGGGAAAAAAAATTTGGAACATCTAACATTACTCATAAAAATGACAAAAACACAAGATGCTCACTCTTTGATGTATTGGCATTTAATAATATCGGGACTATTTTGTAATAATGTATTACTAGTTTCTTAAATTCTTCCTTTGTTAAACCAAGTCTTACAATTAAGGATACAAAAGATTGATAAATAATCGATATTATAAAAGCTTCGATCAATATTTCAAAAAACATAAAAATAAATAAAAGCTTCGATTAAGACTTTTAGAATAAGTTATACATTATAAATGTGTGGACCAGATAACAACTAACATTTGCATTTTTAGATACCACCATCTAACGTGGTTTGGGTGGAAGAGCGCTTATTCAGTTTGACAATGTTCTAGGAGAATTGTACTTTCAAGTTCAAGATAGTGGTTTTAGTGCTTGTATCGGTATTTATGTGATCTATATAGAAGAGTGAAAATTAATAGCTTCTCTTCCATGTTCTAAGAAGTATTTGCTTTACAATTATATATTTTTGAAGAGTGAATATTATTACTTTCTCTTCCAAGTTCTAAGAAGTATATGCTTTGCAATTATATATCTCTTTTTGGTGGATGAGGATTCACATGGTGCAATTGATCATGAAAAACTGAAGTGTCTATCCATAAGCTTGAAATTAATTTCGCACAGGAAGAAATCAATTATCTGTTTGAGGCCTGCACTACTAATCATCATTGAACTTCTCTGTCTTTGTATATTCAGCTGCTCTTCATGCTGTATCCTAGATGGGGTACTTTATTTACTATATTTCAGTTTTGAGTCAGAATATATCTCATAAATATTCAACTAATTAATAAAATCTCATGGTTGGCCTAATTACAGAAGAATGGTATTGTGACGGCACCATCTAGACTATATTTAACCTCCCCCAATCAGAAGATAAACAAATTAGAACCGAAACGTTAATAGTACGTGTCATATCAATAGTAGGTAGGGACGGCAAAATTGTATAAGGATACAAGGATACGGATATTCGTAACAATCCGTTCCATTTAAGATGAGAATGAATATTATTATATAGGGGACGGAGTGTGTAACAGCTCAGGCCCACCTAAGTAGATATTGTCCGTTTTGGGCTTCACGCACGCGTCTTAAACCCTCAAGGATTTGCTTTGGATCATGAGCTTTACCCAAGCATCCTTCACCCATGACCCAAAACGCGTCTGCTTAGTTAGGAGAGACCAAGGCATATATACAAATCATGGACCTCACTCGCTAGCGATGTGGGATGTGACAATCTACCTCCCTTCGGACCTCGCGTCCTCGTGCCAATTTCACCCCGCTTAATTAAAAATATGGATGGATACGAGAGTGTGGATATATATCTCAAACGGATACAGTGATGGATATATACGAATCATTGCCCTCCCTAATGGCAGGTTGAGTCATTGCCCATTGGGACCTGCAGTACTAATGTTCACTATCAGACAACACAAGCTCCAAAAGCTCACTCATTTGGGTGCTTTACTCCTTAGTCTCAGCTCTATCCATACAATTGCAAGTTTGTTGCAGAAGAGGGAACACCGAATCCGACATGGGAGGACCTTCCTCATGGACAGTATTATTGAACATATTGCTAGCTTTCATAGTTGCAGTTTCTCATAAGCAAAAAGAGAAACAAGTTAAGTAGACATTCTATCCAAGAGAGATGACATAGAATTGGTACCGAAAAAATCATCATACCCAGGTTTCCTCTCATCATTTCTTCCTTATAATATAAACATGACCATAGATTAAACAAAATAAATTGCTAGAAGAATTACAAGTATCTAACATGTGAAACAAATATTGCTAGGTCCAGGAGCCAAAACACTTTTTTAAAGTAAAATGTCATCAAATAGTACTTGGACACTACAGGGGCGGGAATTTCGGGCTCAAGTCGGTGATGGCCCAAAACCGAACACGACCCGCATGTCTTGGGTTTTGATGTTTGTTAATAGGTTTTTTTTTTTTTTTTTTAAAGAAAACCGACACTAACCGAACAGGTTCAGTTTCGATTCCACGATTTTGGGCCTAAATGGGCCTCTGGCCCAAAATCTAATTTTCAAGTCTATTGCCAGTCCAATGTGAATAATTCTAGGTATCCAAATGAATTTAGGTCAGGCCCAACTCCAAATAAACCCCAAACCAGAAAGTTTCTACACCTGAAATGGACTAGGTTCATCATCTGAAATCCCAAATTCCAAATCAACTAGTTTATCGTACATAATTTATGTTTAGCGGAATATCCACTTTAGATTGTGTCTTCATAATTAACAGCAAAACTAGTTCTGTAGTTTGTGCATTGATCCGAACCTTTTTTGACTTTGTGTATGAAGTCTTCATGTAAAAGTAATCTAGCTTGAACGTGTTTTCGATTACATCCAGAAATAACAAATGTGAGTAAATTACTATAATTAATCATATATACATTTGATTTAAGAAAAAAATGGAATCCTATACCTTGTACAAGCACTAGTAAATTAACTAATTAAGAAACCTTCTCCTATTACAAAATGTAAAACCTAAACTCACTCTCTCTCTCTCTCTCTCTCTCTCCATATATATATAAACACAAACACAAATTAATATTCATTTAACACTTTGTAGTTCTTAGGGTTTTTCTTTCTTTCTATATATATAAATATTTATATATATATATTTTCAATCTTCGAAATCAAGAGCAGCAAACAACACAATGGTGCGTGTTATAAATTCAACATTACTGGTCGTGTATGACATAAATCCTAATTGTTGTAGGCAATTTAACGCCAATGAATCTCAAATTAAATCAATATAATATATAAAATTGCATCCACACTCCCGAGTTTTTGCAGAAATACAACTAGCTAGATGAACATATTTACATGTTTTTAAATTTCACACTGAAAGGTTCAAGGGTCTGAAATGATATCTTAAGATCAAACTCTACATTTATGATCTGAATATTTACTTTCACAACACGGAAAAAAAATTCCAGACTTGTATTAGCTTGGAGAATTGCTAATGGATTATATCAACTCAATCATATAAATGTATTCTTCTCTTGCATTTATATGGAAGGTAATTTCATAATGGTAGTTTGGCCAATACAGGTTTGGATTTGGAGTATTTGAATTTCATATGGTGGGATTCTCCACTAATTAAAAATTAAAGTCAAATTCTCAAAGAGTCATTATTTCTGATTAGTAACTTGTTATTTCTTCTTATAGAAAAATATGATATAAAGTTGTACTATACAGGTTTTAAGATATAGAGCATATTGTTAAAAGAATAATTTGACTTCAAATATGAAGCGAACTTGTTATGAATATTACAAAAACGGTAGTAATTTATATTGTTACAATATAATAGTAATTTATATATATATATATATATATATTCTTTTGAAATAAGTAATTTAATTTAATTTAGGTAATTTATATATTTGGACATAACATTCATTATTGTTAAATGATTATAATTTAAAATAAACTGTACTCTAAAACTAAATTTAAATTTTAAATATTATAAGTAAAAAAATAAGTATTATGCTGCTTCAATTTTGCAAACAACTCTAATTGACACATCGCACTTCTTTTCCCATGCATGACAAAAATAGATGCTCTTATGCTAGTTACTTCATACTTGTTGATCGGACGATATATATACCAAATTGAGATCCCCATTTCCTAATTTTTGTTTTCGTTTTCTAGCATATTTTTGTATATAAGTGTTTGTTGAGTCTTGTGTAGGTACATATTCCATATTTCAAGGTTTTGAGCTTAAAAGATTAGTTGGGAAGCAAAATGAGCCAAAAAGAGAATATATTAGAAGTATTCACAATTGTCGTGGCCTCACAGTCAACCCAAACCGCGGCGTGATTCGTGGTCAACCGCTGGAAAGTTCTGTGGTGAATCCGCCGTTGAGCCAGAACGCGACACAAAAGACCGCGGCACAGGTAAACTCCATTTTTCAAAGGTTAATGGGCTGAAATTAGAAAATGTCCATTCAGAACACCCAAATTTCAGGGGGCATATCTTCCTCCTCAGCAAGAAAAAAATATATAACAACAGAGAATAATAATAAAAAAGTGAACAAATAAGAACCAGTTTAGAAGGGATCTCTCTACTAATGTTGTCTTCAAAGGCGGTGTTGCGCATCTTCGAGATGCAGTTTCTGATGGTTGTGATTATCGAACCGGGTGCAGTTTGGATGTAAAGAGAGATGGGTTTTGTTTAGAATAGTGGTGTTTAAGTAGTGACAAGTCCAAACATGTCATCAAATACGTACGTGTTGACGTGTCTGAGCACGTCATCATATAATAACTAAATAAGTAGGGATGTGTCCGGCCACATCATCACATATTTGGTGACTTGTCCAAACACATCAGCACATGGTTACTAAAAAGTTTATCAACATGTCATCAAATGAGCGGTGATGTGGCTAGACACGTTAACACATGGTATAAGAAAAGACAGTGACGTGCTCAGACACGTCATTAAATGACTATCATCACTTGGTTGAGCAGAAAAGCCTCGAAGCATAGACGACGACGACTACCATTTCCTTTTCTGCTTGCTCAGATCCCATGCCATCTGGGTCGGTTCCATCATGTCCCTCCTCGACAGCACAGCCAAGGATGCTGCCAACAATCTCGGTATCTCCTCTTCCACTGGCGCCTCTTTTAGTTTATGAAGCCAAATATGTATGTGCAAATGATAAATGGTTCATTGAATTTGAATCATTGGAACTTACGATAGGTCAGTAGTCACCAACCCATGATAAATTTCTGATAGACATTCATGTAAAAATATTTCCCAGAATCATCAAGGTATAGACTATTTGAATCGGTCATTTTGGGTATTAAACTTCATTTTGCTGTTAATTTTAGCAGTCAAGAAAAGCTTTGAATCAATTTGGAATCTTTTACATTGCAGGGACTCACCCTTACATCCATCTCTGCCATCATACGCTGTAGTGGTTGGGACTGTGCGGGATTCGGTTAAATTCGGTTGATAACCGAATCCAGGTCTGTATTTTGAATATGTTGTACCAAACACCATGGTCTAATTCTTGCAAGTAACCGTTCAAGTCATAGTGTCAAATGAAGGAGAGCTCAGCTGAAAGGCCAGCAAGAACTACAGATATCGAGACCAGTCACTACTTAACTTGAAAAGCAACAGAACCTGTAATTAATGGTGGAGAAATCCAAGCTAAAAAAATCATTGTTTGCCATTTAATTAATCAATCAAAGTAAAATAACTTGTAATGAATCAATCTTGCATAGTACATTCTGCTTGAAAAGCTGAATAGTGAGGGAAGAAAATTGAATGAAGTAGAGACAAATACACATAGCAATTGTAACCAAGCAAAGCATCACTCAAGTTAGTAGAATCCGTATTTCTTGCAGATAACCATTCAAGTTCCGTGTCACCCAACCACTGTAGAGAGGCTGGCATCATCCTCTGCTTACACACTCACAATTTGAGGTGTTGTCGGACACGGAAAAGCTCCAAAAGCTCACACTGTTGGTCACGATAGGATTGAGCAACTACAAGTATCTCACTTGCTTGCAGTACTATTCGAGCATGAACATTTCTCAGCAGTAATGTAAGTCAAAATGTCATTTCGGGACCAATAACAGCTCCACACATTTATCAGGCTAAGGGCAGCTTCGCAGCGAGTCATCTCCAGGACCAATGAGCACCCAACTATGTTGTACCACAACATCAAATAATCACAAGCTGCTGCAGACGTTCGAAAAATAAAAAAAGTTACATAACAACAGGCCAAGCTTTGTATTCATGATAACATTTGTCTAACTAGAAGAATTGAAATGTGCATTGTCATTTAAACATATCTATAAAAGACTTAAAATTTAAGGGCTTGTACTACACCTCGTCAATAAGATGAACTGATCACATCTGTAGAAGTCCAGAAAATTCAGAGAATCCAAATCTAAATCTAGGAGAGTACCAAACCGAAATATGTGGCAGTGTCCCAAATAATAATTGAAATTCCGCGTCAAGGAGGTGAGCCAGATCCAAGATGCTAGAGAAGGAGCATCCATTCACATGCATACAAGCCTATCATTAGAATATCCATTTTGCAACCAAATGCATGGACTGATTTTCAGCTAAATGGAAGAAAAGAATTACATTCTCCTCAAATAAAGCAAATAAACTAATACTCATTTTTGAATTATTGACATGCCTATAGCAGCATCTAAAGAGCTCAGACCACTAAGATTAAAAATGGTCTACAATTTTAGAATTGAAAAACGTAAGAAATGAAAATAGTAACAAGAATATTTGGGAATACATGCATTAAACTAAAGCTATAAGGGCGCGTTTGTTTCCCTGTATCGGATAGTATTAGAGTTTAAAATGCATTAGGTAATGCAATGGACAGGTGTTTGGCAGCTGCTATGTACTGCACTAATTTATACAAAGGTCTCTTTCTAATACACCTCCGGCTGTATTACTCAATACAAAGGGTGGACGTGTGTTTATCTTGTATTAAGCTGCTACACAACTTTTTCATTCAATCTGAAAAACAAATGTAAGGAAAAAAACTAAAATACAAAACAGCGGAGACCTAACCACAACATGTAAAAAATTGATAAAAATATTTTGCGATTGAACAAGAATGGGAAAAAAATTTGGATTTTTTTTGAACAAAACCATAAAAACCAGATCTGGAAATTCTGCGATTGAGCAAAATTGGGAAAAAAAAATTTGGAATTTTTTTTTGAACAAAACCATAAAAACCAGATGTGGAAATTTTTTTGGAACAAAATTAGATTTAGAAATTTTCTTAAAAACCATCAACCACCATTAGAAACCAGAGAGATAGAATAGAGAGATATGGGAGAAGAGAGTGTTGGTCGGCGGAGGAGATTGGCTTACCTTTGGAGGCGACGATGAGAGGAGAGAGAGAGAGGTTGGATGTTGAGAAAATAGAGAGAAATTTTTGTTTTTGCTTCATGTACAGAGAGAAAGGATAAGTTTTTTCTTGTTTTGTACATAGAGAAATTTTTTTTGTTGCTTCATGAGAGGAGATCAGTTGCTTCATGTTTCTTGTTAAGTAGAGAGAACTTTTTTTGGGTCAGATTAATGGATTCCAATATCTCAAAAATAAAAAAGACAATGTTAGGTTTTTTTTTGTTTTGTTTTGTAGTCATCTACTTGAGAGGGATGAATAGACATTTTAATTATAAATTATTAATTTTTTAAAATATAAATTTATTAATTTATAATCGTTAATATTTATTAAATACAGTAGAATACTATACAATAACTTAACAAATATTTGTATTATTTAATACAGCATAATACAATATATCACCAAACACATGATTGTACTATAATAATACAATTCAGTCTAATACAGTACAATCCAATTCAGTACAGTATAATATTATACAATACAATATGGTGTGTCAAACAAGCCATAAAAGTATAAAAGCATGATTGAATTTGCTTACCTGTGGATGGAGAAGAAAACACCACATAAACAAGACTTTTTAAGTAAAACTGCAAACACAGCCTCCCTTTAGGCATCGGAAATTGAGCAAGTGTAGTGATCTTCTGTAAGAAACTTGGATGTAGCAGGAAAAAAATGAATTAAGTATATAGGCATCAGAAATTGAAAACGTCAAAATTGGAGAAAGTTCATATATTTCTTCCGGTTACCTTTTGCAATAACAGTTCAAAAAAAAAAATCAATGAAGAGAAGAGGCGGGCAATTTCAAGAACAGATATGAAGATTTTGATTTCGAGTATCTGCACAGCCCGATGCCAATAAGCCTAAGTTTTCAAAGATCCATTGGGTGCTGTCCACCACTTCTGGACAGAAAAGTTGCTTGCTTCCCATTGAAAAGACAAAAAAAAAAATTTCATTAAAACCAAAGAAGGAAAACTGAATGTTTTTCAAAATTAATGTTATTAAAAAACCTGAATTTTCTGTAAAACTTTAAAGCTGCAATATGTCACCAAGACATCAAACACTCTCTCCTGCTAAATTTTAGAAAAAAAAGGTAATCTTCCTCCTTTGAGGAGTCACTGAATCTATAATATACGTTTTCTAGATCGAAGCTGAATCTATTACCGATATCAATATAAGGGATTCGGGATATCTTGGACCACTCTTTTCCCTTATCCCTTCTGCATTGTTTTTCCAACATATGACAATCGTAAATATGTCATTCCCAAAAGTAAAATAAATCATTTAAGGATTTACCTGACCTCCTGGAAGGGTTTGCCTGTTATCATGCCACATGAGGTGAATATCAACGCCACAGATCTTACAACCATCTGCTTGATAATCTAAACACTAAAATAAGAAAAAGAAAATTATAGTCATATTTCAAACACAAAGGATTATATTCACCTCAATAAGTAAATGATGATTTCAATTAAAGGCAGAAGACTAATTACTACATGATAACAGAAGATTAAAACTAGAGAGTATAAAAAAGTGTGATATAGTAAAAGTTGTTATAACATTAAAATATGAACAATGGTTGGTGTGTTAGAAATTTGACGAACCTGCATGAAGTTTATATATTGAATGCGGTGTTTCTCTGATTCTTCTCACTTTCTATGTTGTTTCTCATATGAGATTGAGATCATTCTTCTTCCTCTGGATCGTAGATGAATTTGTCGTCTATTTTAACTAAAGGGATGTTGGCTATCTTGGACCACTCTCGTCCCTTATCCCTTTTGCAATGCTTTTTCAGCAAAGGACATCTACTAATATGCAATTGCAAAAGTGAGGATGGCAGGCCTACTTCTGGGAAGGATGTAAGATTTGGACAATCAGAGATGCACATATATTCAAGGGAGGTGAGGTTTTGAAAACCCTTGTGAAACAAATATTTCAAATTTGGGAACCTTCGAATACGGAAATATTTAATAGAAGGTGGCAACATCATTCCGATCTCTTCCTGTGGGAAAGACTTTACTTCTGTACATCCATAGATTGCGAGGTGTGTAAGAGAGGTGAGTTTGTGCAACCCCCACTCAACTAGTGGCTTATACAAAATGAGACCTTCAATGGAAAGAATTGTTAGGTTGGCGGGAAAACCTTCTTGTGGAAAGGATGTGATTCTTCGACATTGTTTAATATGTAAAGTTTTAAGTGAGTTGATGTTGTGCAGGTGATTGGGTAAGGCTTTGAGTCTCCAACAGTCAACAATTAGAAGATAATTTAAATTGGTTTTGGGAAGCCCTCCTTCAGGAAAGGAAATAATATTTGGGCAATCAAATATTTTGAAGTGACTTAGATGGATAAGGTTGTGTAGGCCTGCGGGTATAGATTTAAGATTTTTACAAGACCAGAATTCTATACATTTAAGAGAAGTGTTGTTAAGAAACCTCTTTGCTATAGATTCCAGCTTTGGGAATTCTTTAATCACGAGCTCTTCAAGCGCCTCAGGCAACCGGTCTCTTGGTGATAAGGTCATGAGCTCCAAGCAACTCTCAATCTTAAGGTGTTTGATTGAAGCAGGAAACTGATCTTTTGAAAATATGCATGTGAGAGACGAGCAATGGGAGATGGACAACTCTTCAAGAAGAGATAAGCTACTGTTGTTGATATTCTCCATGTGCATTGCTGAAGAAGAACTCGAAGAAGCACAAGTATCCTCTCTGCCATCCATGAGATGCTGCAATTTCTTACAATTTTCTATCTTGAGTTGTTTAACAGATGAAGGTAACCAGTCAGTTGCAATGACTGTAAGAGAATGACAACCTTTAATCACCAAGCATCGGAGATGTGCACTGCTGTGCTTTATTCCCTCAGGTAAGGATGTCAGAGCATTGCAACCTTCAATACAAAGCTCTCTAAGCGAGGTGAAGATATGAAACCCTTCATTCTGCCATAAATATATCAGTTCTTCACAACCTTCATAAATCTTTAAATGCTCTACTTTCTGAAACCATTGCCTTAACCAATTTCCGAATTCTGAAAAATGTGAAAGAGCCATAGACTTCAATGACACGTAGTCCATCACACTGCTGCACATCATACCTTTGCATCCATCTATTTTTAACTCGCAAAGCCTTGGAAGACTGGAGAATGAAACTCCCAACTGTTGGCATTCACGAACCACAAGTTTCTCCAGTGAAGGAAGATGGTTAGGTAGTCTTCCAGAGAGCTTTGTGCATTTTACAATGGAAAGCTCTCGGAGACAAGGAAATCTCACAATATGCTGCTCATTCTCTTCCATAGGATTCCAACACTCCCATTCTTGTAGATCCTCAAAACAAAGAATCTCCAACGATTGGAAAGAACAACCCCCTCCATAAATTTCAGAACCGACATCTTTTAAATTCCACAATCCTTTGATGGTAAGGTCTTTAAGTGAGCTCAATAACCCAAGTGACGGCAAGAAAGTGCATTTCTGACAATTTTCCAATCTTACCACTGCCATATTGGAGAATGATCGATGCCCAACCCAAGACGGGAATCTCCTGCCACCATAGAATCTGACAGAGAGCTCTGTAAGATTTGTATGAGGTCGAAGCATGCCAAGTACATTTTCTTCTGCCTGTTCATTTCGTGAGTCGTCAAATTGAGACCCCCACTCGGAATGCAACACTTTTAGGCCATTCTTATCGCCTAATATCTCCTCTCTTGTGTCCTGCATATCATCGGCATTTTCTAATCTTGAAATGTGAAGTTCTCCGTTAAGAAACTTTAAATACTTCAAATCTTCCAAATCACACCCACTTCTTTTGCATACTATAAAATTAGACAACACTCGAAGATTTTTCAAATCTTTCATCCCAATAGGCATCTCATTCAAACTTACACCCATAATATCAAGATGACGTAGATTGATCAAATTCCTCAAATCGGAAGGCAACCTCTTGATGCGTCTACAATCTCTTAATAGCAAGGTTTGCAAGTTAATGAGCAGGCATGTTGATTTGGGTTGACAAGTGATCATAGTGCCAGAAAGATTGAGATACCTTATATGCCTTAAATCTTCAATAGAATTGGGTAGTTTAGTGATATAATATTTTCTTAAAGATAACACTCTTAATTTTTAGAATTTTGGCAGCAAATCTAAAACAACATAACTAGTTATGTAGATATTAGAAAGGTGATACCGTTCAAATATACACTCAATAAAAATGGGCAGAAATGTCCTTATAAGCTTAGCTTCATGAAACTTTTCAAATTTATCTTTGCCATCATAGATAGCACAAACATAAGAAGAATGACGAGACCTTCCTAATCTCTTTGATTGCTTATTGAGCTTCAAGGAATTATCCAATCTAATACATGTGTCTCCTGAAACCAATTGAGCCAAATCGTTGACAAGGTCATGCATAACAAATTTAGTATCATTACCAATTGATCGTTGAAAAATCGACCTTGACAGTAGATCACGAAAATATTCACTGCCTAAATCTTCCGGTTGTCTATTGTCTTCTGAAGATTGAATCAGACCTTCTGCCATCCATAAAAAGACAAGTTCATTCTCTTCGAATTCATAATCCTTTGGAAGGATCGCACAGTAAGCAAAACATCTCTTTAAATATGAAGGCAGATGATGGTAACTTAATTTTAGAACCGGGAGAACATCATTTTCATAGGATAAATTCCATATTTGGCTGTTCAATATATGTTCCCAGTCTGATCTTAGCTTACAACGAAGAAGACCACCAAGAGTCCGTGCTGCCAGAGGCAAACCTCTGCACTTCTCAACAACTTTCGTACGAGTTGATTCCAAATTCTGATGTGCACCAACAACCTCACTCTCGAAGGCATGCTTCCTGAACACAGACCAACAATCGTCATCAGACAAAAGTTTTAACTTATAACAATAAATGTCTCGTCCCACTATCAATGCAACGTCTTCAAGACGTGTCGTCACAATCATGTTACTTCCCTTTGCTCCACCTAAAAATGGGGATTTTAAGATTTCCCACGAGCCATAATCTGTATTCCAAACATCATCTAAGACTAGCAAGAATTTTTTCCCAGCTACTTGATTTTGCAGTTGAACCTGCACTTCATTCAAACTGTTGAGGTTGCAAGGAGAGCGTGTGATTGACTCGAGAATTGCTTTTGAGATTACCAGTACATCAAACTCATCAGACACACAAACCCATACTCTTGGGTTGAAATCTTCCACTGCATCGTCATTATACACCTCTCGAGCCAGCGTTGTTTTACCAATTCCTCCCATGGCGACGATAGATATCACACGAAAGTTGGCATCATGATCATCAGGCCCATCTCTCAGCACCATTTCAAGTATTTTAGCTTTGTCTTCATCTCTTCCATAAACAGCATGTTCAGGTTGCACACTTGAAGTGGTTGGCCGTCTCTGCTGTGTAAGTGTTGATACCCCTCCAGCATTCACTTGCAAACCAAGATCAATCCTCTGCTTACAGAGTTCATCCAACCGGCTACTTATATCTTTGATCTGAGACCTCATACGAGCACTAGACTTGACAGCACTTGGACTCCAGTTACTCAAACGAGCTGGGATGAGTTTTCGTACCTTGCTAGTGCTGGCCTGATCATGTCGTTGCATCTTCAACTTCCTTGACAAAGCTTTTGTTGCAAACTCATCAAGTACGTCCTCCGCATCATAAGCCAAGTCTTGGAGATCGTCCAGCCACATCTTCACTGCTCTGTCAGTCAGATGTTTCTCTTCTGCATCACTGAGCACTGCCCGAACCTTCTTCAGAGTTTTTTCCCACTTCTTGAGCTTCGAACCCAACCCCTCTTGACGCAGGAACTCCAGCAGTTCACGAGAAGCCAATTTGTGGAACAACACCTGAATGAAAGCAGAGAGAAAGAGCTCTCCCACTGCCATGATTTTGTTTGTAGAAAGCAAAGAAAGAGCAGTATGTGAGTAATAGAAACCTGTGTTTTGCGTTGACTTGCTTTTTCGAAGGATTTTGGCTCTTTTAGTTAAAGAGAGGAAAGTAAAGCCAAATATGTGTATTGATACTATCAACCCAAAAACAATACAAAAAACAAAAGACTGCCAACTTCCAACAAAATTGGTGGCAACAAAGCCGACCCCTTTTATTTATTATCACAAAGTCTCACTTGTTTATCAGAGTTACTTGGAAGATATGGGTGGGTGGTGAATCCAATGACCAATATTACTGTACTTTTATAACGTATTATTTTTTACATATGAATTGAAATCTGATGATTTGTTTATGTAAATAAATCTATCCTCAGCCAAGCCAATTAAATTGTGTTATAGGATTTTGTATTCGAGTTTTCGGATTCTATATTGCTTGCAAAGATTGTTTCCAGTTGTCCTGTTTTTGGAGAATTTGATTATGCATTCTTGTATATTTCGCGTTATCAAGATTCTTGACATTACTGCTCCTAGATTGAAGAATTTGACCATAATTGTTCTTGCATCCCATGGTGATGGTTTAAACTGTGAGGTTATTATTGCTTGCCCGAGTCTTGTGTCTTTAAATTTTTTAGGTTCGCCATCCGGGTTGTCCTTTAGGTTTGTTTCATTTTCTTGCAGCCCAAAGCAATCAAGTCAAACCTCATCCTTTGCATTTTCTCACCAACCAACCAGACTCATTGAATCAAATATCAAGGAAAAATAACACTATGTCATTTGCAGAGCACAAATAAGAACCTTTTTAGAAGGGGAATGGTCAAGCACGTATTGGATCTCTCTACGAATGAGTCTCGAGTCTCAAAATGTTGAATTCGAAGGCAGCCTCGCGCATCTCCTTAGACTTGAGGGGAGGTGCTGATGGGTTCTTCTTAGATCTGGCTTCAGTTTCGCCATTGTTTTTTTTGGTGTCTCTGAAGTAGATAAGAAACAAGAAAAGAGAAGACTTTTGACACAGATCTGTGAGTTTTGTTTTTATTTTTATTTTAAAAAAAATAAACTGACATGCCCAAGCAGGTCGTCATTGAATACGTGTTGACGTTTCTAGGCACATCATCGAGTCCATATTTACTCACCCACCTTAAAGGGATGAGCATTACCCCCTCCTAAAAACATGACATATGGCTAAGTAGAGATAAAATTGTCTAAAAAGATAATATGGTTTTGACAAATCTACCCCCTTCATGGACACAGGTCATATTTTTGAGACGGGGTAATACTCACCTCCCTTGGGGGTTGGGGGGGGGGGGGGCAAAAGTTAACTCCACATCCATCACATGATAACCAAATAAGTATTGACATGCTCAGCCATGTCATCGCATGTGTAGTGACTTGCCTAGACACGTCATCGCATGGTAAATGAAAAGTTTTACTACATGTCACCCTTACAAGTTACACAAATCTGATTGGTTAAATTCGGTTGATAACTGAATCCAGGTCTGTATTTTGAATGTGTTGTACCAAAAACCATGGTCTGATTCTTGCTAGTCATAGTGTAAAATGAAGGAGAGCTCAGCAGAGAGGCCAGCATCAACTACAGATATTGAGACAATCATTGAGACCAGTCACTGCTTAGCTTGAAAAGTAACAGAACCAGTAATTAATGGTGGACAAATCAAAGCTAAAAAAACAAATCATTGCTTGCCAGAACCTGTAATTAACCTTGCATAGTCCATCCTTCCTGAAAAGCTTAATAGTGAGGGAAGAAAATTGAATGAAGTAGAGACAAATACACATAGCAATTGTAACCAAGCAAACCACCATTCTGGTTTGTAGAATCTGTATTTCTTGCAGATAACCATTCAAGTTCCGTGTCAAATGAAGGTGAGCACTGCAGAGAGGCTGGCATCGTCCTCTGCTTACACACTCACAATTTGAGGTGTTGCCAGACACGGAAAATCTCCAAAAACCCAAATGCAGATTGATTAAAGTCTGTGCCAATCCTCACATTGTTGGTCACCACAGGATTGAGCAACTACAAGTATCTCACATGCTTGTGCTGTTTGAGCATAGACATATCTAAGCCTGATCAATAATGTACATTAAAATGGTCTTCCGAGACGAAAAACAGCTACACACATTTATCAGAGCAGATGAATAGCAGCTTCGCTTAAGTGAGTCGTCTCCTGGACCGAGGAGCACCAAACATCAAATAATCATAAGCTGCTGTAGATGTTTAAAAAAAAAAAAGTTGATAACATAAGGTCAAGCTATGTTCATTCATACATGATAGTATTTGTCAACTGAACATCAACTCTGATTGCCTTATTTAGAATAAGACATTTCACAATATATGTGTTGCAGCAGCCCAAAACAAGAAGAAATTGAGATGTGTAATGTCATTTAAGCATATCTGTAAAAGACTTAGAAATTCAAGGGCTTGTACTCCACCTCATCAATAAGTTGAACCAATCATATTTGTACAAGTCCAGGAAATGCTTGTTCCTGGTCCCGAATAATAATTGAAATTCCGAGGCAAGGAGGTTTGCCAGATCCAAGATGCTAGAAAAGGAGCATCCATTCACATGTATACAAGTCTATCATTAGAAAATCGATTTTGCAACCTCTTTTAGGCATTCGAAATTTATTGAGTGTAGTGATCTTCTGAAGGAAACCTGGATGTGGCAGCCAAAACAATGAAGTAACTTAAGTATATAGGCATCAGAAATTGAAAACATCAAAATTGGAGAAAGTTCACATATTCCTTCCGGTTACCTTTTGCTGATAACGATTCAAAAAAAAAATCAATGAAGAGAAGATGCAGTCAATTCCCAGAACAGAGATGAAGATTTTGATTCCAAGTATCTGCACAGCCCAATGCCAATAAGCCAAGTTTTCAAAGATCTATTGGGTGCTGTCCACCACTTGTGGACAGAAAAGTCGCTTGCTTTCCACTGGAAACACAAAAAGTATACTAAAGGAAAACGAGGATAAAAGTATAGATAAAAACTGAATGTTTTTCAAAATTAATGTTACTAGCATAAGGATCAATTAATGTATACACTTAAAAAGCCGCACGCATAAGGATCAATTACCCCTAATCTTCTTTGCTCTCTTTATACCAAGGCTGTTATGGAACTAGACATGAGAGAAACTTCCTCACGCATAGTACCATTGAACATTGTTAGCTCTCTTATTAGTTGTTTCTTGTAGAAATCAAGGGTTTCATCCTATAAGTCAGATAATCTGCCCAAGAAAGAAAAAGAAATTTGTTATAACATGACAAATATGAGCAATGGTTGGTGTGTTAAAAATTTGACAGACCTGGGATGAAGTATAAGGATGAAATGAGGTGTTTCTCTAACTCTCCCCTCTTTTTTTTTTTTGTTTCTCAGATGAGATTGACCTCATTCTTCCTCTGGATCGTAGATGAATTTGCCTTCTATTTCAACTTGAGGGATGTGGGATCTCTTAGACCATTCTCTTCGCTTATCCCTTTTGCATTGCTTTTTCAGAAAAGGACATTCATAAATATTCAATTGTAAAAGTGAGGACGGCAGGCCTACATCTGGAAAGTATATGAGATTTGGGCAATCAAAGATGAACAGAGATTCAAGGGAGGTGAGGTTTTGAAAACCCTTGGGAAACAGGAATTTCAATTTTGGAAAACCACTGGCGTTAAGGTAAACCACTCGATCACTTCACTTTCTGTATAAAAAGTTAAAAACCATACCTTAAACTACCTCACATAAAAATATCCCCACCATTAAAAGACAAGAATGGCATTGGAGAGATAATGTCCTATTCAACTCCCTAAATCAACATTATAATTACAAACCCTGATAAACTAAACTTGATCATTTACTACATGATATTATAGTGCCAGTTCCCCAATGGCAGTTAGAAGCATTGTTAACAGACACATAAACACCCAACCAATCTCCTAAATCCCCACCAGTAAGGATCAATTACCCTCTAGTCATTGCTCTCTCTTCATATCAAGGCTGTTATGAAAGGGGGACACGGAACAAGACCTTGGAGAGATAAGTGTGCTCTGCTATTAGCCTGGCAATTCATTATCCTGAAAAAACTGTAAAAAGAATTAAACAAAATAAATTGGTAAAAGACTTACAAATATCTAATATATTTATGTAAAAATTCTAACATATTTACAAATATCTATGTAAAAATTCTTTCTTTGAAATATAGAATGTAGATACAAGTGTGCCATTAATGGCGGTTTACAATTTCTTCAATCACTTCTTAGTTACTCTTCTAGAAATTTTATCGAACATTTTGTAGCTTAGCTTTTTCTTGGCTCGCTGTTTCTTCTCTGTTCTTGAAACTTCCTCAGCTCCTCCTTTAACAAGCAGAGCACAGACATAGGCCCTTTTCAAAACACCCAATCAAATTTTATTATTTTAATACAAAAAGGAAAATTTTGCATTCAAACACCAACCAGAGTCTCATTTGAGAGGAAATTAAATTATAAAAACACAAGCACAAACATATCAAAACTAAGCAAAAAAAAATAAAAAATTACAACAGAAACCATAATCAAAAAGTGAAGAAATAAGAACCTGATTAGAAGGTGAGTGTTGAAGCTCGTATTCAGTGACGTAACCGAGATTAAACATTAAGGTGGGCTAATTTTTTTTTTCTTTGTTTTAACATCAATGATTCGAGAAAATTTAATTAATTAAAGAACAAGATATACCTAATCAGAAGGACATAGCAAAACTAACCTTATAAAATGTTTATTCTAAATAAATACATTAACATAATTAGAAACAAATCAAAACAAATTATAAGAGAACCATGGAATGTAAATACATTAATCAAACTCTAATTAAGTTGTATCTTATGATTTTTGAAAAGATCAAACTAATCAATTATGAAATCTTGATAATGGCACCAACGATCTCTCTTACAATATAAACAACCATGAGTTTGTTAAAAAAATATTTTCCATCTTATTACAATTAAATTTAACCAAAATAACACCAATAAGATAGTCATTAAGCATAACATTACTTAGTAAATTAAAAATTAGATTAAAGTTATAATTCCATTATTCTAAAATTCTATAAACTAAAAATTATAGTAACCCTAAAAAGTTTAAACAAATTAATAACATATTTTAAATCCATAATATTTACAAAAGCATATATAATTAGAAGACTGGTTATTGATTTTGATAAAGAGATTGAGTCAAATTTGAACAAATTATTTCGAAGAATGGAAAAGAGAAAATTATTATTACATTAAGAAAAATAAAAGAATATTATGTTGGTTTGGAAAGTATTATTAACTCTTTTTTTTTGAAATATTTGAATATATTATTAACTATTATGTTTCTTGCTTTGATTTACAAAAAAAATTACTTTAATGTTTTTATTACTTTATTTTTTTTATTACATATATTTTTTAATGGTGCTGGGGTGGGCTTGGGCTTGAGCCTACCTTAGCCCCCATTACAGTACGTCTCTGCTCGTATTGGATCTCTCTTCGAGAATCCGAGACGCAGTTTTTGGTTGTGATTGGAAAAACCAGGCGCAGTTTGGATGTAAAGAGAGATGTGTTGGAAAAAGTCGGAAATGGAGAAGCTTTGATGGCTTCTTCTTAGGCTTGTCATCCCCTGTGCTAGCGCTGGGCTGGTGCACCAGGTGCACCCGCCCCGGGCACAACATCAATAGGTAAATTTTTTTTTTTAAATGAAAAACTGATTATGTTTGGCTCAATTTTTTTAAAATGAAAATGCCTAATCATATGTTTTTTTAAAAAAGCCCAATCACTTAGGGCGCGTTCGGTAACGTTTTTTGTTTTTTGTTTTTTGTTTTCTCATAATCTAATGTTTTCGAAAATTTGATTTTTGGATTTTTCGGATTTAAAAACGCGTCTGGTAGTCATCGTTGAAAGCGATATTCGAAGAATCAAAACATACAAAATGTGTCTGGTAGGATATTTTCAAAATAATTTTTAACATTGTTTTTTATGCATAAAAAACATTGAGTACAATTAGATTAAACCAAATCAAACCCACCTTAGTTAACCCAAACCAATCAAACTACTTTAATCATCAAATCACAAAAAAGAAATTTGTCCTTCTCCCAAAATAAAAATAAAAAATTGTAACAAACCCATCTCTCTTTGACCATGTCTAAAAGCAACAAAATCAACAAATGAAATCACAAGCAATATCTCACAAGAAGATCGTATGGGATCACAACAAGAAGAAAGCAACAAATCCATCTCTCTCTCTTTGATACCCAGTTTGGAATCACAAGTGAGAGAGCTATCGTCGAGGCACAGGAACTCCTGGCAGTCCAAAGAGAGATCTTCTTCAGCCTCTGCCGATCTTCTCCGGTCGCGGAGATCGAACCCAACCAAACCACAGCTCCTCCCGCCGCCGATATCCTCTCTCTCTCCTCATCTATATCTATTTCATATGGCGGGGAGGTGGTGGTGATTGATTATCCCGAAATAACGATGTGGGTTTACTTGTTGAATGATGTTTGAAGATGATGGTGTCAATCTGGGTCCTGGTGATGGTGTGGGTGGTGACGAGCTGGGTTTGAAGATGATTATTTTTTTTTTGGATTTGTACTTTTTTTCGTAATATTTTTTTTGATATGGATCCATGAAGATCCAGGAGATGGATTTAGTTTGAGCAAATTTTATTGTTTAAATAAGTCTTCAGCTTTCAGATTTTGATGAGTATGTTGTAAAAAAAAATGAGAACAAGAATACTGAGAACGATGAATTGTTGTTCTCAGTATTCTTACTTTATTGTTCATTAAAATTGAAACCTGTTCTTTGTGTTTTCAAATTTTGTTTTTGAAAATCTTCTACCGAACAAGTTTTTTCTGTTTGTGCAACAAACATTACCGAACGCACTCTTAGTTACTTGTTTTTAGTATTAAATGATGGATCCATTTTTTTCATTTCAGACTGGTCCAATCGTTTGTTAAAAAAAACACTTAGGAAACAGACATGAAAAGTCCCCAAATGTGGTTTAGAGTTCAGATAAACAAAATTCCAAAGCAAAGTCCAAACATTGCAATTTAGGGTTGATTAATACTACTTTACCCAAATTTGGTGTCTAAATCTGGTACCCAAATGATGCGGTAACACTACAATCCATTTATTTAAATCATGTAAATTTAATTCAATTTAAATGAATAGATTATAGTAATGCAATATCATTTGGACACCAGATTTGGATACCAAACGTGGACAAAGTAACATTATTGTTTAGGGTTTCATACTTTCATATTTTTTCTATTTGATTTAAGTGGTTTGGAATCGACTGCTCCCCATTTCTATTGATACATTGATTTTTTTTTTCATGGATATTAAATTTGTGAAAGTAAGTCAGTAAGTTTCAATTTATTGACAAAACTATTAACTATATAAGAGTTTGATTGAAACAATAAAATTACTCCTAATATAATAGTTGATTGAAAACAATAAATTTGTAACTTATAAAAATCCAAACATATACATATGATCAAATTCAGTGTAAATTTTAAGAGTTTATCGGAATTTAAAAGGTCCAAACATCTGTAAAAATAAAAAATAAAATACAAAATCCAAACATATCCACGTAATCAAATTCAATTTCATAAAGCATTAATATGGAGATTTTTGAATTTAATTAAAGTTGCAAAGTGGACTTTAAGGAGGATGAATGCATTGAGAAAAAACAAGGTCAATCATTTGGAATATACAGATTTGATGAGTATTATGAATTTTGTATTTTGATTGTATAAGCCCGATTTAAAACGGTTTAAGGTTGTTATCGAAGTTACCAAACATAAAGCAATTTTCAATATTTATACCGTGTAAAATATATACTTAAAAAAGCATATTATATATATACATAAATTTTCAAGTCAGTACGCACTGATATAACTTCATTAGTGCGTTGAATGTGGACCATTAGATTTACATATTTTGACTTAAAGTGTATGCACTTGTCAAAACTTCTCCATAATTAATGGTCCATATACAACGCACTGATATAAGTTATATCAGTACGCACTTAAAAGAAAAGTACTTTTATATATATATATATATATATATATATATATATATATATTTGTGCAGAATTGAACATAGAGCCTATTTTAAAATTTTCACCATGAACCTCCAAAAACTTAAGACCTGCCCCGACTTTCGCCAGTTATGTTGGTGTCTGAACTAGCTGCTAAGAAACGAGTAAGGAGAAGACTTTGATAGAGATCGGTTATTATTATAATTTTTTTTTAAGTAATGATGTGGCCGGGTGTGTCCTCGACTAAGTATTGAAGTGTCTTGGCACATCATGACATAATAACCAAATAAGTATTGTGTCTTATACCATGTAACTGAAAAGTTTTACAACATGTTAATAAATGAGAGGTGACGTGGCTAAGCACTTCAACACATGGCACTGAAAAGGTTGTGACATACCACTCACGTCATTAAATGACGTCATCACCTGGTTGAGCTGAAAAGCCGCGAAGCATGGACGATGACGCTACCATTTCCTCTTCTGCTTCTCTTCTTCACATATTTAAATCATCTTATTCTTCCTCCGCAGTTTTATGTAGTTTTTTTTAATATGATTAAAATCAGTAAATGCATTATTGACTATAAAAATGAGATTAGTTTTTTAATTGTTAGAAAACTTGTTAATTTTTATTAATATTAATCTGATTATTAAAGTGTTTAATAAGTTAGATTAATAGGGTCATTTATTAAAATTAGTATTAATATGATTAATGACCTAATAATAAAATAATCGAATAAAGTATTAGAGTCTTAATAGTTAAAACTTAGTAAATACTATCATAATAATCCGAGTTTAGTAAATAGTTTACAAAAGCTTAGATTATTCACTAATAGATTAGATTTTTAATAGTTAAAAGTCATTAATAATTTATTAGTTAATTAGAATTTATTTCTAATAATGAATTTGTTAATGCGCTAGATAACTTGATTAAAGTTAGCCGTTTGATCTTATAGAGTCTAGGTGCATTAACGGATAATAGAAAACCCTAATTTTTAAATAGTGAGTGGGAGAGGGATATATTACATATATATCCCACAGTCGCCATCATTAGTTCAACACCGTGAGATTCGAGTGGGGCCTCGTGATGACTTTGATTTCATTCTCCCTAAGGAGGGTTTCCACAAAGATCAATACCAAGATTGACTTCCTAACGGATAGGATTTCTGAGGGTATTTCGGGATTAACCGACCTTAAGGCGGCAATTCTCGAGTTAAGCTCATGAGATCTGAAATGGTGGGTTACACTCACGAAGGTTTTGATTAAGTTTTGTTAATTAAAAACCTGACTGAATAAACGATGGTTGAATGATATGGAATAAGAGTTATTTTAGAATATCATTTGATTGAGAATGTCTCGGTCCAACATGCAAAGACTTGACCGACCCTAAGGCGGCGCTTCTTTGTGGTATGTTAGATTGTCGTGGTATAGCAACTGTTTTTGGGTATTTCTAGTTCGTTAAACATGTTCATGCATCATGTTTAAATTTATGCCAAAGCACTCGCACTTTTTTTAATAAATGACTGAATGAATGTTTTCTTTATTTCAGCAATTATGTCTTCTGCATTACTTCAAATTCTCGTAAATGACAAATTAACTGGTGATAACTACACTAAGTGGAAACTTAATATTAATGCAATATTGGTCACCAAAGACCTCAAGTTTGTGCTTACGGAGGAATGTCCTCCGGTGCTTACTACGATGCCACATGAACTGTTCGTGAGGCATACCAGCGATGGGTCTCATCTGATGAGAAGGCCCGAACATATCTGTTGGCTTTTATGACAGACGTGCTTGTCACAAAGCACGAAGCAATGACTACAGCATTCAAAATTATGGAGTCATTGCAAGCTATGTTCGGGCAACCCTCCGAGCAAAAGCGACACGAAGCTGTTCATTCCGCTATGCTCGCTAGCATGAAGGAAGGTACATCAGTTCGGGAACATGTCCTGAGCATGATGTCCTACTTCAACAAGGTAGAAGTCAATGGCGGGGCCATTGATGAACCCAGTCAAGTGAGCATCATTGACGACTCTTCCGAAGAGTTTTGATCAGTTTAAGAGCAACTACGGGATGAACACGTTAAAGTTCAGTCGCACATAGTTGCTTAATGAGCTCGCTACTTTTGAGTCCTTGACTAAGGACAGCAAAAGTAAGACCGTTGAAGCAAATGTTGCTGAACCATCTTCCTTCAATAATAAGAAGAGGAAGAGGTATGCTGGGAAGGTGCGGGGTAAGCTTAAACCCAAGAAAGCCCAGAGCAAAAAGAAGGGCACCTCCACCGACCAAGGCAAAGGAAAATGTTTCCATAGCGACAAGGTCGGGCACTAGAAGAGGAACTGTCCTCAGTACCTGGAGGAGGTAACCAAGAAGAAGAATAAAGGTAAATATGATTTACTTGTTCTTGAATCTTGTTTAGTGGAAGATGATTCTTCACCCTGGATAGTTGATTCAGGGGCCACTAACCATGTTTGTGCTTATTTGCAGTGGACTAATTCTTGGACGCAGCTAGAGGAGGGAGCCTTCTTAATACGTGTGGGGTCAGGGGATGTCATGTCGGCCAAATTAGTGAGAGCAATAAGATTGCAATTTTGTAATAATAATAGGTTTTTATTATTGAACAATGTTTTTTATATTTCTGGATTTACATGGAATTTGATTTCCGTTTGTAAGTTGTTAGAACAATCATATTCTGTTTCTTTTAATAATAAGTCTGTTATTATTGAAAAGAATGGTCTGAATATTTGTTCAGGAATTAATGAAAACAATTTGTATATGTTAAGACCGTTAATATTTGTTCAGGAATATTTCTTTTAAGGTTGAAAAACCAAAAACTAAACTACATAAGATTTCTCCAGATAATGACACGTATCTCTGGCATCTAAGGCTTGGTCATATCAACCTTGACCGGATAGACAGACTAGTAAAAAGAGGACATTTAAGTGAGTTAAAGGTTAGCACCTTACCTGTTTGTGAATCCTGTTTAGAAGGTAAGATGACTAAGAGACCTTTTACTTGAAAACAAGGCTTAGAGCTATAGAGCCACTAGAACTTATACATACAGACGTCTGCAGACCGATGAATGTTAGAGCTAAGGGTGGCTATGAGTATTATATCACCTTCATAGATGACTACACAAGATACGGATATGTCTACCTGATGCAACGAAAGTCGGAAACATTTGAAAAGTTTAAAGAATTCCGAGCTGAAGTTGAGAATCAATTATGTAGGACTATCAAGTCATTACGATCAGATCGTGGAGGTGAGTACCTTGACCAAGAGTTTGAAGACTTCATGGTCGAGCATGGGATAGTTTCCCAACTCACAGCTCCTGGTACACCTCAGCAAAATGGTGTAGCGGAGAGGGGAAATAGAACCCTGATGGATATGGTGAGATATATGATTAGTTTCTCATCATTACCAAATTCCTTCTAGGGATATGCGTTACGAACAGCGGCATACATTTTGAATGTAATGCCATCCAAATCTGTTCCTAAGACTCCCCTAGAGTTGTGGAATGGTTGTAAAGCTAGTTTGTGACATTTTCGAGTATGAGGGTGTCCAGCACACGTGCTGAAGAATAGAAGTGGAAAGTTATACCCCAAATTTGTGGTCTGCCTGTTTGTAGGATACTCCAAGGAGACCAGAGGTGGACACTTCTATAGTCCCGAAGATAACAAAGTATTTGTATCGACAAATGCAACGTTTCTTGAGGACAATTATATTAGTGACCATAAACATCGTTCTAAGATTGTATTGAATGAGTTGGAGCCTAGTGAGACTAGTGCATCATCAACAAGAGTTGTTGATCCACAAACATCTGAGAGTCAGATGGTCAGTGATCAGGATACATTATCACCTAGTCGTAGTGAGAGGGTTGTAAGACAACCTGAACGCTATTTAGGTATAGGTGAGGGACAAAGTGTTATCTCTGCTGATAGTGTGGATGATCCATTGAAATTTAAGAATGCAATGGAAGATCCTGATAAAGAAAAAAAAGTAGTTTTCTTAGTCCTATACGTGGACGACATTCTACTCATTGGGAATGATGTGGGAATGTTATCTGATGTAAAAGGCTGGCTGGCAAGCCAATTCCAAATGAAAGATTTGGGAGAGGCGAGTTATGTTCTAGGGATTCAACTTATAAAGGATCGTAAGAACAAACTCATAGCACTGTCTCAGGCATCGTATATTGACAAGATTCTTGTGTGATTTTCGATGTAGAACTCCAAGAAAGGTAATTTACCTTCTAGGCATGGAGTTCAATTGTCTAAGGAACAGTGTCCTAAGACACCTCAAGAAGTTGAGGATATGAGACGTGTACCCTCTGCATCAGCAGTAGGTAGTCTCATATATGATATGTTATGCATGAGACCGGACATCTGCTATGCAGTGGGAGTAGTCAGCAGGTACCAGTCAAACCCAGGATTGGATCATTGGGTTGCTGTCAAGACTATTCTCAAGTATCTTCGGAGAATGAGAAACTATATGCTAGTGTATTCCGGACATGATTTGATCCCGTTAGGATACAAAGATTCTGATTTTCAGTCAGACAGGGATTCTAGGAAATCCACATCTGGATCAGTTTTCACCCTGAGTGGTGGAACCATTGTGTGGAGAAGTATTAAGCAATTTTATATTGCTGACTCCACCATGGAAGCCAAATATGTAGCCGTTTGTGAAGCTGCTAAAGAGGCTGTTTGGCTCCGTAAGTTCTTGAGTGATCTGAAAGTTGTTTCAGATCTGGATAAGCCCATCACACTTTATTGTGATAACAGTGGTGCTGTGGCTAATTCCAAAGAACCAAAAAGCCACAAGAGAGGGAATCATATAGAGAGAAAGTATCATCTCATTAGAGAGAAAGTATCATCTCATTAGAGAGATAGTACAGAGAGGAGATGTGACTGTCACCAAGATAGCCTCACAAGACAATAATGCTGATCCATTTACAAAGACCTTACCGGCTAAAGTGTTTTCGGGTCACCTAAATGGTCTAGGGTTACGAGACATGCCTCACATGCTTTAGTGCAAGTGGGAGATTGTTGGGGTTTATGCCCTAAAAGATGTAATTTGTAAATGGATTTATGAAATAAATAAAAGAAAAGTTCAATTCATTCTTGATGTGTTGTTTATTTGATAACTTGTGCTTATATTAACATCCTAGATTGCCGGATGTAATCTCGAACTGTGTATATGAGTGTCATATACGGATGGATACAGTAAGAGACGTGCAATCTAAAGAGTCCATAGATAGCAAATAAAGCTGGGTACTTTATTTGTGGTTAATCTATAGCTGCGGTCCATTTCGTAATGTACGGTGATTCTATCCTTAATCGTTCATATGAGATATGGGAATGGAGGCACCTTATATGATGTGATCGTATAGGACCGGGCCATGATCTATATGAATCTCTCACTAAGATCCGTTTACTGATGAGATTCATATATATCAACTAATGATATCTATATGTGGGTGATCTTAATCCTGAGTGTCGTATCGACTCCTTCAGATTAGATCGTGGTCTTTGATATACCATGGGTGAGGTCAGATGCAATTCATGATCAATATACTCCATATGTTGGGATTGCGGTTTGGCTTGTGGCTGGTAAGGTATGTACACAATAGTGGAATCCACTCATTCTTATGAGAAGTAGATGGTAGTTCCCTTAAGGGTTGATTCGGGGCTTGTACAATATGAGCGCTCTCCTAGTTCCGTGAGGAAATATGATTTATTGTCCATTAGAGAATCAACGGTACTTAAAGGATATATGTAATTAGAGGGGTATAACGGACATTATGACCCAGCTCTAATTATGAACTACTGTGGAGGATCACACCATGTGTAATAGCTATATCAATGGACAGCGAGTTGTATCGGTCTGTGTAAAAACGTTTACAGTTGAGAGAGTGCTGCTTCGGGTTTTTAGTGGAATAACACCGGAGTTAATAATCAAGGAATATTAATTAAAGAGTTTAATTAATGATTCCGAAGATTATTGGAGCTCAAAATACTGTGGGTCCATTAGGTCCCCATGCTAGCCCGATCGATTTAGGTAACAAGGGTCACAGTTAATTAATTAGATTGTCCAATGAATTGTGTTACGAAAGTGACACGTATTTATTCAGAAATTAATTGAATAATGAGATTATTTAATTAATGAATAATGATGCTTAAATAAATTAAATAATAAGATTATTTAATTTTGTTATTAATCACTAAATGAATGGTGTTAGTTGATAGTTGATTTTAAATAGAATAAGATAATATGGTTATTTTGTTTTATTAAATTAAATATTTGAAATTGAATTTAAAATGTTTAAATTCAAAATAAATATTTAATTATCTTTTAAAATAAAAGATATAAGATATCATTTTAAAAAATTTAGTTTTAAAATCAAAAAGATATCAATTAAAGAGTTTTAGTTATAATAATATATATATATATATATATATATATATATATATATATATATATGACATATATTGATAACAAAAACAAGAAGGATTGGGATGCACATAAATTGCTGTTTGTATGTGATACAAACACTGTATGCGTGCACAAGAAAAAAAAAAGCAATAAGTGTGCGTGAATACCTAGAAGAGAAAAAAAAGTGCAGGTGTGCACTATTGAAGAAATAAAAAAGAATATAAAGTTATTTTTTTTAACAACTAGAATGGTTCTAGTTTTGTTTTCTCTTGGAAGAAATTGTTTCTTTTTCATTCTCTCTACATCTTCCTAAGTTCCTGAGTACGTGACGCGCCCACACGCAGATACCAGTCCCGGGATATAGCGAGGAAGATCAGTGGTACAGACCAGGAGTATATCGTAAAGTGAAGGAGCCTCCAAACATTGGTAAGGTTCTAAATTTTCTTTTAATATATTGATTACAATTTCCTGTGTTTACATATTGTATGTATTAGTTCCGGAAAAAAAATTGCAACCCTAAGTTTACTGGTCCTAGATCGTTTATGATCTGTATAAAAAAAATTTAAACCTATTTCCGCTGCGTTACCAATGAATGGGGTTCCAACAGGTAGAAGGATAAACGAGACAGCTTACCTCTGTCAGAAGAGCAGATCCTTTGGAGATCATGCGGTCAATTGGCATTGAAGTCAAGGCTTCCAAATCCCCACCTGGGCATGAAACAGCATATTAGGCCAAAACTTCATCCTGGATGCTATCACTCGACCTCGATCTCAACCTATCACGAGTGGTCGCCCAGTTTACAGCAGTAGGACCAAAACCTCTCTCGACCCGGGCAGATCGGTCGACCACCACAACAGAAGGGGCAAGGGAAATATGTGGATCAGTAGCAGCCGCATCCACGGTAGTGGTCGGGGCGATAGGGCGACACATCTTGTACCCGGCTGGAGGTATCTTGGGCTGTAAACGCCACCAGTGACTTAACCATAAGAGGAGTTAATGCCCCAGATACGCCGACTGAGTCCCTGATAGGTCCAGCAGAAGCACTTACCCCTCCTCCGAGGTCAACTCCAGCTGGAGTGGAAAGTCTGATAGGAGAGGCCGGCGGAGAATTATCTGCACCATCACCCCAATTGGTCACCACCTCTGGAACCGATGGTGGCATTGCAGCTACTGTTGGGGTATCAAGAGATTAGTTCTTACAACATTAATAAAGCAGTGGAATAGAGGCAGAATCAGTGATATGGTTACCTGGGAGCGGGTTAGAGATGCGGAGGTAAAATTCCACCCTGCCAGCCTCGAAGGCATCCGAGGTTGGATACTTCAAGTTGGTGTAGTTGCGAGCCATGATAGCTCTCAGAACCTTCTCTAATTCGGCAGAGAGCTTGCCCTTCTCCAACGCGGGCCTTCCGCTAAAGCGAGTAGGAATCTTGAACTCAGTTCCTCCGATATGCACCGAGCTGCCCCATTCACCTTTGATGATAATCCATTCCTCTCTCCATGAGGCATTCTTCTTGGTGGCCCCAGGCACCACAAACTTCAAATTATTCTTGGCCAGAGCATAAAACTGCCCATTTGGGCCTAGGAGAACTGGCAGCGATCTGGAACACGTATCCAAGCTCGTCCGGCCCAGGTTCCCGATCAACCTTATCTATCACACACTGTTCTCTCTAAAGGACCATGAACCGTATCAAATGCCTCAAGAACCTCGGTGTTAACTGGAGAGGGGCGAGTTGCAAGGCATATAGCTCCTTGCGAGGTAGGGTGGAGAGATAGTCTGACCCCACTATCGAAAGCTGCTGTATGTATCGGAAGCTCGCTGGGAGCGGGAGTGTACACATCATACCCACATGGAGGGATGGTGATCGAGATATCCTTAGGGATCTTAAAATCCCTCTCGAACGCCTCGCTGTGTATGAGGTACTGATTGAATCCGAGATGCATCTATACTCATAAAGAAGAGCGGACACCCTTCCCACTGTATCAGTAACTTCGCCAGCCCGATCTACATCTACCCCGACTGCATCTGGATTCTTTCCTACCCTGATAGCATCTGATTCTCCACTCGACTCCCTATCAACGTCGACTGGAGCGCCAGGATCATTTGAGAAACCGGTCCCAATCGCGACGTTTCTATTTGAGTGACGGTGTTGGAGAGGAGCGTCATCTCTACTGTCGTTATCTACGCGTGTCCTTTTTTGGTGAGTTAAGTTCCCACTAGCAGACATGTCACCAATGAAGAACTGCTCGATGCTGTCGCTATCCGGAGAAGACATGATTGCAAACTCAAATTTTTGCTAAATGGGGAAAAGGAGAAATTCGAAGAGAAAGAAAGCTAGGTTTTTATCTTGAAACTCTTGCTCAGAAAGGTTTGCTAAAGTGAATACACTATGAAGAAGCAGGGTTTATATAGAGATAGCTACTTATAATGGGCAGAGAAGGTAATCAATGTCGTGGGATAATCGGCGACGTGGAGGGAACCGTTTCGAGAAACGCATACCCCTAAAATTTCCTCTTTTGAACTTGGCCTACCCTGATCAGCCACGCGGAGGACTCATTTAAGTCAGCGTGCAAATAGAGGATTCCCTCCTACGAGACGATTACGAAAAATTCTCCAAGTGCTATCTATCCTGACTCCAACCCCGACCTGGTATCGGTTGAGGGGCAGGTTTTTGCCGTTAGAAAACCGTCCGTCAAAACAATTTATAAAACTTATGCGATGCTTTCAGAAGTATAAATACGAGTAAAGCAGTAAGCACGGGTATCGTCCACTGAGATCGGGGTAGCGGTGATAAGATTAGGATTAATATAACTAGTATGCATAAAAGTAAAAGTGATGGTGAATGAAAATATAATATAAACTAAATTATGAAAGCAAATAAAATAGGATGAAAATGGAGTGATGAATGTATGATGATGGAACTACGGAGTTGATGGACTCGTAAACGAATATTGGGGCAATTGCAACAAACTCTCAATTAAGCATGTTTTGACAAATGTAACCAACCTAGGGTGTATAGTGTTGGTATATATCTCTAGCAAGCGGTAAACCTAGGGTGTATAGCAAAGACCTCCTACTAGCGATTAATCCCTCATAAGCAACCAACAATGGCTAGTTACTCAATCGGGACTTTTTCCATGAATGCTCATCTATCTAGCTATGGCTCAACCTATTACTAATGTAGCCATTCTAGGGTGTATAGTGATGGCTTCCAATTCCCTCACAAGTGGCTGACCTAGGGTGTATAGTGAAGGCTACCTGTTTGAGATTGGATGAGGCTCAATGTTATCAACCGAATTCTACTCGAAGGTTAGTTCTCGTAAAATCACTAAAGTAGCCAACCTAGGGTGTATAGTGGTGGCTTCTAATTCTCTCACAAGTGGCTAACCTAGGGTGTATAGTGAAAGCCACCAATTCAAGATTAGAATAAGGGCATGGTTGTAGAGCCAGATTTCTGAAAATCCTTCCATTCAATAGAGCATTAGACAACCTAATTGCCTACTCAAGTAATCCAAATCAATCATGCGAAGAGGGTTTATCCAAGCAAATCAATAATGGAAATCAATTCAAGCAATGGAATAAAATATAGAGATAGAATAAATATAACACATAGAGTTTATTTACAAAGCCCAAATATCCATCAAACAAATAACATCAACCCCATAGTGGGGTATTTTAGCTATTTATGTTCTATTACAAACCAATAAACTAAGAGAGAGTGTAGAGAGAAAACCCTTGAAGACTGATCTCCTTCCTTAAAGCTTGAATCCAAGTCTCCTAGTTGCCTTTTATTGAGTAGAGATGGTTTGGATGAGAAGGAGATGTCTTTCTAGCTTAGACTATGTAAAGAAAATAGAAAATACAAGTGTTGGGAGATATGGGTGTCGTTTGGTTCGTTCCCATGCTTTTCTATTTATAGAGGATGGAAAAATAGGTCACTTAAGCTTGAAAACAGATGCTGTCGTGCGCAGACTGCGGGTGGAGTGCGGTTGGATTACCCGCACTTTATCTGTCAGGTACAAATTAGCTTCTCTGACTTTGGCAACAGTGCAGGTGGAGTGCGGTTGGATGACCCGTTCTGTACCCGTACTTTAACGTTAGGTACAAATCCAACTCTCTGTCTTGAGCAACAATGCGGGTGTAGTGCGGTTGGATGACCCGCACTTGACCCGTACTTTATCTTTCCTTCATGAATCAGGTCCCGGCTATGGGATGGAGTGCGATTGGAGTGCGGTTACGACCCGCACTCGACCCGCACTCTTAGAGTTGCTGATGACCTTTTGTCTTTCCTTTAACCATATTTTGCCCCTTTTTGGCCAAAACTCCCGCAAAACGCTTCTAACACCAGAATTACATCTATTGCCTGCAATTTGCACCAACGAGCCTATTAGACATAAAATATATAGAAAATACGCATAAGAACGAGACAAAGGAATAGAAAATGAGGGCCGAATTATACAACAATTTAGGCACGATCAAACACCCCCAAGCCAAACATTTGCTCGTCCACGAGCAAACTCAAAACAAAACAAATAAGACACAAACTAAAAATGGCTCGAACTAAGAACTTTCCTAAACACAAAGAAAAACTGGTTGTAGAACCAACTAGCAGAGAGATACGCAAAAGCAAATGGGAGTGAGGAATGAGCATATGCAAAATGTTCTAAACAACTCGAAGGCACCCCAAAGGAAACTGGCACAACACGAATCCCACACTTAAAATACCCTCGCCTCAGAAACTACTCACTCTCACACCTCGAGCATAATTTGCTTCGACGCTAGGTTCTCACATGGATTATCTCTTATCTTTCCTCTCAGAACCTAGGTTCACACTCGTGCCACATGTATGCCAATGAATTTATGTAACTGAATCAACTTAGTTGTATACATTTAGTGTAGAATAAACGCTATTTTCAGTGAGTGAGTCTCATGAAAGAATCACATGTCATGAACGTGGAAAGAGGATTCTTTAACTAATATTCCCAATCTAGACGTCCCCTAAGATCAACTAGGTCTTTTCCATTTGGTTGTAACTTGGCCGTGGTGAATGGTGATTAGAAGAATGAGAAATTTAGGCACAAGCACTAATCAACCAAGTTAAGGCAATACATTCTACACTTAAGCATTTAATTTCTCGTGCAACTCCACTTCCAAATACAATATGGCGTCCAGGCATACAATTAGCCTCTACGTGCAATCTTTAACTACTCATGTTACCCATTTGAGTAGCATTTACAATTTACACAAGGCATTTGAAGAATATTTTTCTTTTGTTACTTTTTGCTTCTTTTCTTTTCTTTTCTTTTCCTGTCTTTTTACTATGCACATTTTCACAACTCATTACTCTTGCCTAGGTACACACCATTTATCAAATTAAAGCACAACTTTACATTCCTAAGCCTCAACAAGATCAATTAAGAGAGAGTTGGCTAGTGTTTAGGTTGTTTGGGTTATGGATAACGTGGGTGTAGAATAGAAAAGTCTATATGTGTTTGGCTTCAAAATTGGCTTGGGAGCACACATATTATGGGAATGGGAAGTATTTAGGCTTTTTTTTGAGTGGCTAAAACACACATTGCCTAATATCACTTCAAAGGATCAATCTACCAAGGGAATAAAAGCTTCCGTCAAGCAGTCCACATATATGATGCATGTTCAATGACAAATGATGATTTTTGATGTAGTGAGACTATGCATGGTGTTTGAATAGTGTTTATAGATTTAAAAAAAAAAACATTTTCCCTCAAATATACACGTTTTTGGCTTGTGTTTGTGATTTCACAAGGGAGATCTCCACTATTAGAACAAGGCGCTTGAGCACCGAGTTCCCTAAACTTGAACACTAAAAGATGAGACTAGCTCCTGAAGTGCAAGTGAGATCCCTAAAGTGACTAAGAGTTATTGAATAAGCACACAAAGTATACACACATTCGCCACAAACACTATGCTCCAGATATCTCACCAAGTTAAATAAGCTCAAAATTCTGGCTAAGCAGCAACTTTGAAAATATGACACAAAAATGACTCAAGACGCAAAAGACGACTCAAAAAGGCATCTACACTCCCAAACCAAAACCCAACATTGTCCTCAATATTGAAGACAAGAGAATCCGGCCTAGTGGCACGCACCTAACATGACTCAAAACAAACCTAGGCACTAATCAACCACAATCAATGCCCCCAACAAAATAAAAGTGACTCAAACAAGGCTCACAAAATAAAGGCAATTCATGCAATATATCATTGAAGCACAAGTCAAGCTTAACATCAAGCATTTTATCAAAATTGACGGAATGGGGCATGAACAACCCTTAAAATGAATTAAACAATATAAAGCACATACATTCTACTTGCACAAGAGCCTCCGGCTCTTTCATCCACAAATAAAATCAATAAATTCAATGTGCAAATATCCATAAAATATAGAATTCGAACAAAACTATCCCAACATCACAATTTATTGAATTTAAACAACATAAAACATAAAACTAACTACATGCATCAAAATTATTCAATGGGATGCATTCATGGATAAGCTAGGGTCCTCTAAGGGTGGTTTGACCAAGTTAGGAAATTCTCTATTTTTCACTACCCAAATAGATTTAGGTGACTTCATTATCTTTTCCTTTTTCATGTTTCTATATAAGTGCAATTGGTCTTTCCTTACCCATATTTGCTTGATCCTAGGTGGACTCCAACTATTCCTAGGACCTCTAGTTTTCCTATGTTGATTTGGCTTGTAATTTTTAGCCTTAAAATGCTCTATCCTAGAACATGCATAACAAAAGATATTAGAGTTAGAGGAACTCCTCTTTGATGCGTGGTCTTGAGGACGTTTGATTTGTTTCACTTGTAATGCCTTGACCTCCTCATCTTTTTCACTTAGTGCTACCTTTGCTTCCTCTAAGGCATTGGCTTTTTGATCAACCTCCATTTGCATCTTCATTGACTTGTAAGCTATCTCATCTTCAAAATCGTTTGATAGCCTTGCTAAGTTCTCCAAATCCTTTGATGCGGTACTCTTTTCGGCTTCAAATCTCTCAATTCGTTCTTCCAATTCTTTGTTCTTGTCGGAGACTTCGCCATTTGTCTTCTTGAGAGTACCATTCTCAACCCTGAGCATCTTCACTTCAAATAATAGTTTCTTGTTCAACTCTTGGAGATTACTCGCCTTTTTCATTTCCAAGGTTTCTCTCTCTTGAAGTGCTTTATTCTCTTCCTTCAACACACCTCTTTCCAACACTAGCTATGTGCTCACGCTCATAAGTTCTTAGTTCATCTTGATCATCCTGTCAATCTCGTCCATTCTCTTGCTTCGCTCCAATTCAAATTCTATTCAGGGCTTATACATGTCTTCTTTTGATAAATTGGAGGAATCCACCGGTTTGGTTGCTTTTACTTGGAAACAACTCTGATTTACCGGGGTGGACTGCTGGGCAGATCCGAGCATTTGGGTGGTTTTCTCTTCTATGAAGGCTTGAGTCTCTTGTTGAGAAGCTATCATCTGCTCAATCTCCCGCACATGATTCTTCATGAAATTTCTTAGTTGATCTTTAACGAAATTTAACTGGAATGACGAGATGTAGGTATTCTCTTTAGGCTCGTAGCTTGACCCTGAATTTTGCCAAAAGGAATCCATAGAGTCCTGAAACAAACAAAAACTACCAAAGCAATAAAAAGAAAATAACAAAACTAAAAACAACTAATAAACTGTTAACGAAAAAATTCACTCGGGGTGAAAATATCAGTTAACACCCTCGCCCACTACCGGTAGCAGTAGCGGGGTAGGTACCTTCGGTACCGGGGTCCCTTTCTATAATCAGGAGCAAGAGATCAAGTGATGGAGAAAGAACACGAGAGACTGAGAAATGTAAAAGAACACTATTTTATTTAATAAATCTCTATAATAGGATTACATTAAGTATACATACACTCGTCTCTCTATTTTCACTCTTTTACACAGGATGGAGATGGAGAAAGCGTTCGTGTCGATAAGTAGATATTTTCCTCCAGTGATTGTCAACGGACTCTCACTGGCTTCGGGGAATTTTTAGAGATAATTCTCCCGGAGTCTCTCTCGTTATGGCGATCCAGAATCATTCCAGCCTCCTTCTCTTTGTTTTTCAATACCGTATATGTAGTATTCTCCCCTAAAATCCGGTTGTCATAATGAAGATCATTGAGAATCCTATTTTAGGTTTTGAAAGGCATTTAAGTGGAGCTGAGGGCGCGAGATTTGATCCCGTTAATCAATGGCGAATTAAAATTCTGATTCGGTTGACCATTGGGTCATTAATGGCGCTTTATTTTAGCGATGGAGTCAACTTTCCTTCTTCGTTGGAGCTTGGTGGCGATGAAGTGTAACGCTGGTACCTCATTTTAATGAGCTTGTTCTGCGTCCTGCTGGAAGGGTGCTTGTGTCTTCATGCTTCCTATAGTATTGCCTGGAAGGTAGGATACTTGCCTTGGAAGAGCTCTGGATAGGCATACTAAGTACCAGGTGGGAGTCGGGGTGACACCAAGGCAAATATCGGGGTAGTACCAGGGTTGTATCGAGGTAGGTATCGAGGTACTAGGCGCCTTGATTGATGTCGAGATCCTTGCGGGATGCAAGTTATCATCGTACTGGTCTCGAGCTGGTATTAGAAGCTTTAGTAGGGCAAGATACAAGCTTTCAGAGCCGATGTCTTATCTAAATAGACGTATAGTCGAGGTTCCAACCTCGTTGGATATCGGTCCCATCTAGGTGGTGGTACCGATCTCGCTGGCTTCTTAGAGTATCTGGATGAGTCTTCCTGGGTAGGTCCCTGTTGGAAAATTCTCTCTTGGTCCCTTGCCAAAAAAATCTGTTAACATAAACTAATAGTATTAAAACTAATCTAATCACTACCACGCACACCGATCCCCGGTAGCGGCGCCATTTGATAGGCGGGTTTTTGCCGTTAGAAAACCGTATGTCAAAACAATTTATAAAACCTATGCAATGTATTCACAAGTATAAATACGAGTAAAGCAGTAAGTACGGGTATCGTCCACTGAGATCGGGGTAGCGGTGATAAGATTATAATTAATATAACTAGTACCCATAAAAGTAAAAGTGATGGTGAATGAAAATATAATATAAACTAAACTATGAAAGCAAATAAAATGGGATGAAAATGGAGTGATAAATGTATGATGATGGAACTACGGAGTTGATGGACTCGTAAGTGAATATTGGAGCAGTTGCAACAAACTCTCAATTAAGCATGTTTTGACAAATGTAACCAACCTAGGGTGTATAGTGTTGGTATATATCTCTAGCAAGCGGTAAACCTAAGGTGTATAGCAAAGACCTCCTACTAGCGATTAATCCCTCCTAAGCAAACAACAATGGCTAGTTACTCAATCAGGACTTTTTCCATGAATGGTCATCTATCTAGCTATGGCTCAACCTATTACTAATGTAGCCATCCTAGGGTGTATAGTGATGGCTTCCAATTCCCCCACAAGTGGCCGACCTAGGATGTATAGTGAAGGCCACCCGTTTGAGATTGGATGAGGCTCGACGTTATCAACCGAATTCTACTCGAAGGTTAGTTCTCGTAAAATCACTAAAGTAGCCAACCTAGGGTGTATAGTGGAGGCTTCTAATTCTCTCAGAAGTGGTTAACCTAGGGTGTACAGTGAAAGCCACTAATTCAAGATAAGATTAAGGGCATGGTTGTAGAGCCAGATATTCGGAAATCCTTCCATTCATTGGAGCATTAGACAACCTAATTGCCTACTCAAGTAATCCAAATCAATCATGCAAAGAGGGTGTATCCAAGCAATGAAATAAAATATAGAGATAGAATAAATAAAACTCATAGAGTTTATTTATAAAGCCCAAATATCCATCAAACAAATAACATCAACCCCATAGTGGGGTATTTTAGCTACTCATGTTCTATTACAAACCAATAAACTAAGAGAGAGTGTAGAGAGAAAACCCTTGAAGATTGATCTCCTTCCTTGAAGCTTGAATCCTAGTCTCCTAGTTGCCTTTTATTGAGTAGAGATGGTTTGGATGAGAGGGAGATGTGTTTCTAGCTTAGACTATGTAAAGAAAATAGAAAATACAAGTGTTGGGAGATATGGGAGTCTTTTGGTTCGTTCCTATGCTTTTCTATTTATAGGGGATGGAAAAATATGTCACTTAAGCTTGAAAACAGATGCTGTCGCGCGCAGAGTGCGGGTAGAGTGCAGTTGGATTACCCGCACTTGACCCGCACTTAATTTGCCAGGTACATATCAGCTTCTGTAGAATTGGCAACAGTGCGGGTGGAGTGCGTTTGGATGACCTGTACTTTAACGTCAGGTACAAATCCAACTCTCTGTCTTAAGCAACAGTGCGTGTGTAGTGCGGTTGGATGACACACACTTGACCCGCACTTTATCTTTCCTTCATGAATCAGGTCCCGACTGTGGGAAGGAGTGCGGTTGCGACCCGTACTTGACCCGCACTCTTAGAGTTGCTGATGACTCTTTGTCTTTCCTTCAACCACCTTTTGCCCCTTTTCGGCCAAAACTCCCGCAAAACGCTTCTAACACCAGAATTACATCTATTGCCTGCAATTAGCACCAACGAGCTTATTAGACATAAAATATACAGAAAATACACACAAGAACGAGACAAAGGAATAGGGAATGAGGACCGAAATATATAACAATTTAGGCACAATCACCGGTGTTCAAGTCATGGGGGACTTCTGTTAACAGAGTTTTTTGGCAAAGGACCAAATGAGAATTTTCCAACTAGTATCAACCTGATAGGGACCAGTCGGAGCTTCCTGGTGACCAGCGAGATCAATGCCACTACCTAGGTAAAGCCGTTACTTGGTAAGGCCAGGACCTCGATTACCTATCTACCCAGATAGAACACCAGTACCGTGAACTAGCTAAGGCATGCACCTCGCAATATTAAAGCTTCTGATATCGACCAAGGACCAGTACAATGATAGCTTATGCGTATAGCTCCCAACAAGTACATCGACATTAACCAAGATACCTGGTGCCACGATACCCGCCTTAATACTACCTCTACTTCTGCCTGGTACTTGGTGCCTCAGTATCTAGTCGGAGCCCATCCGAGGTAGGTACTCTACCTGCCAAGCAATACGAAGGTGATCATGAAGACACAAGTGCCACTTTAGCGAGAAGCAGAACGAGCTCCATGCCAGCAGAATCAGACTAATATGCCAGCGCTTGGTCCCACCAAGGTTCAGAGTCAGAATTTCCCTCCAAGCTCCACGAAGAAGGAAAGTTGACTCCATCGCCAAAATAAAGCGCCATGAATGAGACAGATCGGTCAACCAAAATCCGGATTTAAATACGACAATCATCAACGGGATCAAATCCCGCGCCTTCAGCCCCACTCAACGCCTTTCAACGCCTAAAATAGGACTCTCAATAATCCTCATGAATACGTCCGGATTTTGAGGAGAGTTTTTGGGAGCCAATATATACGGCCATGAAGGGAAGAGAAAAGGAAATTTTTGGGAGAGGGAGGATTTTTCCTGATGACGACAAACAAAAAGAAAGTCTAGTTCCCAGAGATTTTTCCTGGAATTTCCCTAGAGCTGGTGAGAGTTCATTGACAATCACTGGAAGACTGTGTCCACTTATCAACATAAACGAGAGTCTCCACCTCCATTTTTTCATGAAAGGGATAATGTGTAATATGAATGTAACCTTCACTTAATAAAACAGTGTTTTTGATTCACATCTCCCAGGTCCCTTTTATCTCTTCTTTCATTTCATCTCTTTCCCCTTAACAGAAAGGGATCTCGGTACGGAATGTACCTATCCTGCTACTATCTACTGGTAGTGGGTGAGGGTGTTAACCGAAAAATCCCCTCCTGGTGGATTTTTCCGTTAATAGGAATAATCATGTGCTTTGCTTCAATGATCAAACTGTTTATTGTCGCATATAAAGTAATACACCTACTTTCTTTCAAAAAACCATAAAAAATACACTTAATTAAAAATTGAGAAAAAATTTCAATTAGGGGACAACTATTGCAATTATATATGTAGCAGACAATCCTACATAAGTTCTTAATTTCAAATCATAAAACTTATACATCAGTTATGAGCTCCCGCAAAGAAACACAATTTAACATCATTAAAATGATTGTGGAAGTCCAATTATTAAGACTTGCTAGAAGTCATCTGCCCCCAACACAAATTCAAATCAAGCACCGCATGCAAATGTCTATGGTACAACCGACCTATGTTTCATGAGATACACATAGCCAAATCTTGAGTAATCATCCGTGAAAGTGATGAAGTACTCATATCCACCTCTAGCTTGAATGTTCATAGGACCACACATATTAGTGTGTATTAATCGTAAACATTCAGTGGCTCTTGTGCTTTTGGTCGTGAACGGCTTTTTGGTCATCTTTCCTTCCAGATAAGATTCACAAGTTGGTAGATCATGGACCTTTAAGTCTCCATCACTAACCAATCTTTTAATCCTATCAAGGTTAATATGACCTAAGCTCAAATGCCATAGGTAAGTTTCATCTTTTGATAATTTTATTCTTTTATGATTAGGTTCTGTTGATTTTGTATCTAACAAGAGAGATATTTCTATGCAAATAGAATATGTCATTTTTCAATGTACCTTTGTAAACAAATTTGTCATTCTTACTAATAATAAAACTTTTATTAAAAGTAACCGAATATCCAAATTTATTTAAACAAGAAACTGAAATTAAATTCCTCTTGAATTGAGGTACATAATAAACATCTATTAAATCTAAATGCCTACTAGAATTTAAATTAACTCTAATATCTCCCACTACACAGGCATACACCAATGCTCCGTTGCCTAAACTCAATTTAAATTCATTATCATTCAGTCTTTTCCTTTCCTGGAACCCCTTATCTTTGGTTGGCCAAATGTTTTTTTTGTTCTGTTATTACTTGACCTTCTGATAAGTCTTAACAGTAGCAACTTTACCAACCGTATGAATATTTTGACCGTTGCCTTTCACAAGGATTTTTTTAGAGCTTTGAACATCTTTCATCAGACCATGCAAGGTGTATTCCTTATTGTTCAAGATGTAGTCCAACTTGAACTGATCAAAGGAATCAGACAGTGAGTTGACAATCATGTCAATTTTTGTCTCACAATCTATCTCAGTGCCATTGAGTTCAGCAATGTTGAGATGTGCTATGACCTTTATCATGTGATCTTTCAAAGTTTTTCCAGGTTTCATCCTAAGATTCTTGAAAGCAGTCACTGTCTCTCTCTTAGTCATCCTGGACCTCATATCAAACATCTCATCTAGAGATATCATTATATCGGCAGTAGAACTCATTCCTTTATGTTGCTGTTGCAACACGTCGGAGATGGTGACCAGAATGTAACATTTGGCCATCTCATCTGAGGTCTCCCACTACTTATACTAATCTCTTTGTTGCTCAGTAGATTCATTAGTAGTAGCATGTGGTTTAGGGGGTAGACAAAACGAACTTATGCTTTTCAGATTGCAACAACAGCCTAATTTTCCTTTTCCATGTGACATAATTATCTCCGGTTAAAGTATTATCTTTTAGGATGTTGATTAGGGATGGGGTCTTGATTTCTAAATTAAAAAAAATTATATAAGTAAATAATCATGATAAAGCACTTTCGAATATTTATCTTGAATTAAATAAAATAATTCAATCGTAAAATTCAACGGTGATCCAACATCCATAAATGTCACACCTTCTTTCGGAGTTCGCACCATTTACTAGTTGGACTAGGTCTCACCTAATTGTTAACATAACAACCAGCGTTTCCAATTTGGCCTTGCGATTTATATTGACAAGAACTCTTGGGAGGATATCAATAAAACTACATTGAGTGTGTTACATAGATATCGACCTTCAATACATTCCTTCACGAAAATCACCTCCTTTGAGAGTAGATATCGCTTGAGTCAATTGTCTAGTCTATCCTTGTAACGAAGTATCTTGCCAAATTCCATTCATGGATACCCCTTTGGGGGTTATCACACGAAACATAAAGCTCAACTTTTCTTGGAGGCCGTAGGTGTTCAAAACACCTTCTCCCACTCAATTGTTTAAGGCGTGTGTGACGAGTGGTATTTTTGTGGCCTTGAAAACATCATCAAGTATTTGTAAAATCAACCTCGCTAATAAGGCACAAGTCAAAAGACATCTAGAAATAAAACTAGTACAGCGTGCAAGCGAGGGTATCGTTCCGCAGGGATGTATTGTAAACCATTTCAAGTTTTAGAGTTTAGGGAAAACATGTAAATAGAATGTGGATGAGGTGAGAATGGTGTGTGTGTGTGTGTGTGTGTGTGTGTGTGTGTGTGTGTGTAATGGAAATGGAAATGAAAATATAAAAATAAACAAGAGAATATGAAGGGGTGAGAATGGTGATTAAAAGAGAAATAATAAAAGGGTGGATATGAGAGATGCAAGATAATGGTCACACAAAGGTTTACAAGTTCACCATACATAAGTGCACACAAGTGGGTTATTAGACATTAAGTTCATCCAATTTAAGTTAAGAGTTCGTTTTTTGCCTCAATCCGATTTATATCCATTCATAGAGCTAACGGTTGAAAAGTGTATTGAAAACCTCTCAAACATGAAACCGCAACCAACATATGTGAACCGATCTTACAAACCAATGCTAGATTGAGCCTCAATACTAACATGGTAATGTAAAATGGCAACGTTAAGTCTAATGAATGTGGAAAGAGTAATTGTTCCTCCAACCATAACTTACCTAGAGCCCCTAGCGCAAGAAATAGCCAAATTCTCAATTATTGTATCTCCAATCACAACTCACCTAGAGCCCCTAGCGTGAGGAATAACTAAAGACCAATGTATAACAAAAACAATGAACCAAACTTCTTTAAATATGGCAATTAACAAGTTCATTAATTCTTCCTAGCTAATTAGCCAAGACTATGTCCGGATGGCCCTCCTAAAGCACAATCCTAACTCAAATTCACTCAAATCCATCCATACACATGCAAATTTGACTTTCCATCAACATACACCCTCAAATGGGACATTTGATTACAACTACTCCTACAATTACATTAATCTACTCCTAATCCCATTCATGAACACATATTAATTTCCAGTCTCCATACACAAGCATTTCAAGACAAGAGATATGTTCAAATAATCACAAGAATGAATCAAAACACAAATTAGATATAAAAACAACCACACATTATATTGAGCACAAATTAGGTTTACAAATATTTCTAAGTGGGGGATTACACATTTAAGAAAACAAGATATACAAGAGATGAGATAAAAGAGATAACCCAAGTGGAGAACCCTTCCAAAATGTGCCAATCTCTCTTGATCCATACTTGGCTCAAAATTGGTCCAAAGACCACTCCTTTCCTTTGCAATCTACTCTCAAATGGATGGATGATGGGTAGAAATGGTGTGGGAGAGACATCCATGGAGGAAAACCTCCATGGATGCTCTAGAAAGCTTCTCTCTCTCTCTCTCTCTCTCTCTCTCTCTCTCTCTCTCTCTTTCTTATTTGATGAAGAAGATTGAAGAAGATGAAGTTTGGGTCTGTGTATTTTCTGAAGAGAGGAGAGAAAAAAGTGTTTATATAGTGTTGGGAGGTTAGGGCTGGAATTGGTGGTGAAAAGATGAAACTGCCCCTAAGAATTCACCAGAATTGGCCTCTCGCTGGTCGATCGGCGGTTGGATCGGCGGTCATAGTGACAGTCGATCTGACCGCTGAATTACATATGTTCTTCTAGGACTGAAACAGCGGTTGAAACGACGGTTGAGGTGTGACCGCCGAAATGACCGTCGAACTTCTCGGACATACTGCCTTAAAACGGTGGTTGGAACGGCGGTTGTGTGACTGCCGAACTGATCACCGTTTGTCTTCTTTTCTGAACTTGTCCCGTAAGTTGCTGGAAGTCAAATGGGGTTCTGCCACGGACTCGGTGTCGTATTCTGGCTCGGTAACGGATCAACCGTGGATCACGGCTGGGCTTAGATCACACTGCGGTCTGTGTCAACGGTGAGGCGTGACACTATGAATCTTCCAATTATTCTCTTTTTCGGCTCTTTTTGACTCCCAAACTGTTCTTTAACCTCAAAACCATATTGTAGGGAATATGTACCTACACATGGCTCAACAAACACATTATATACAAATAAGCTCGAAAACGAGAACAAACGATATGAAAATGGGGACCTAAAATAGGTATAAAATTGTCCGATCAGTGTGATAGAATTCCATATAATGATTTACCAAGTTATCTAGATGCCAATTAGATACCTAAATCATTCAATTCATGTTCATACCAAAAGAGATATATGAGTGGCACTCCTATTCTATATGACCTGTCATTAAACAATGACAAACATTGTAATATTTAAGAAAACTAAATAGCCAAAATTTTGGTCCATCATAGAAAAACAAGTAAATTACATCTGCTTGAAATACAAGAAACCCTAACTTGATGATCAAGTCATCAAGCATCGGTCCATCAAAACTCTTGCACGCCAAAATCCATACGCGGCTGTCCCATGCGAAGCATCATGAGCGCACTCGAAGGCTTACACAGTTGCCTTGCGCGCACGGTCTGTCGTGACCTTCCTCTGTTGCTTCTTTTTCTGCTTCCAATTCTTCAATTCTTGGAATCTTCAAAACTTGAATATATTACATCAGTTTTTTTTATTACAACGATAAAATAAAATAAAAAACTTAACAACTATCATGAAGGAATTTATGGCGATGATAGACCACCCTTCTTGTTACAACTCCAAACAAAAATTACATTGAAATTTTAGGACCAAAATCAAGCAATAACAAACCATATTATAAAACATATATATTCGTACATTCTCATGTAATTATATATGAGAATACCTAGGGTGCAATCTCTTTCTTAAACATGCATATTTACAATAAAAGAAAAAGATTCACTTATATATACATCAATTAATCAAGGGTACAACCAAGCTCTAATACCAATTGTAAGGAAAAACACGCAGCGGAAGCGAAAAACTTGATTGGTATATTTCAAAAAATTTCCTTTTAAAAGAAAGAACCTTAACCCTTAATTAATTAACATATAATAAAAGTATGATAGCTTTTTAACGTGACGATTGATGTTGCATCTATTTGAATCCACTTGCTTCGAATTGAATTCGTAAGATTTTCCAATCCAATCATGAATGTGAATCACCTTGGAGTGTGGGCTCCCTTTTCTTTGAATTGTAAATCTGAGGATGGAAAAACAAACCTTTTTCTTTTTAATTTGTTAGTCATAATAATCCTCTCAGAGAAAATAAAGAACGTTTGACCACTTGTGAATTCTTAATGTTTTTAATCAAGAACTCGGGTGAATCCTAATTCGATCTTGTACATAAATCCTTTTGATGTAAAAGCTTCTAATAAACTGTTGAAAATAAAACGCTCATTATTCTTCTTCTCTATGGTCGAATTTTACACCCCTTTCCTGAGTTGGAAGTTTATTTTTATTCAAAAGCAAGAGAATAAAAATTCTTTCTCTAAAAAAAAACTTTTTTTTTCTTCAACTACTCATCAAAAATGAATTTTATGATATATATATCTATAGGGTGGCATAATCCTCACTCAAGTAGGATTTCTACCTTGTAGTCAAATCCTCACACAAGTAGGATTTCTACCATGTAGTCAAATCATCACATAAGTAGGATAACTTTTTCACCAAGTCTCCTATCGACTTTGAATTTTAACCCTATTCCAACTTATGAGTGTATTATCTAATAATAAATTATTGAATATAAAATTGTGACTATATCAAAAACTTCTTAATTTGACCAGATAAATAAAATACTTTTAGTTATCTACTTATCAAATATAGTCTTTGATACTTATCATACTACCAACAATAGTGTGACACTAGAATCCTTCTCCTACTTAGAAAAAGATTTTGAATTTTAATCAAACAATTAATTAATTAATTAATTTCCATTTGATTAATTATTAAAATAAAACAATATATTAAGCTAATACTATTAGCCTTGCCACCCAAGTATATATATTTGGGTAATATAATGTTTTTCCATTTTATTAAATCCACTAGACTTTACTAAAAAATCCACATGTGAACCAGATCTATTCTTACTACAAAAGAAACAAGTCCACATGCCTTAAATTAATACATTAATATAATTTAAAGGCCCATTTAATTAAAATGTGCAAATTATAGTCTTAATGTATTAATGGAATGCGTAGCACCCCATTAGGACCGCCCTAGGATTCTTACATCCTTGGCCACCCATTCCAGGCCTTTTTGAAGAGTTACCGCGTGTCTTGATCACATATGACCGCACTCTCCAAAACTTTTGGATTCTGAAATCGAAAAACAATTCTAGATTGACCCAGAAATTGGTCCGGTAGAATATATCAAGTGATCCATGCAAGTTTGTGCAGATTGGGGATTTTGGCGGGCTATCTAAATTTAAGGTTCAATAGACATAACCTAATTACATTTAACAAATGATTCACTTAGGTTCAATGTATTAATTTTAGCTTATTCCACTAAAGAGCTAAAATTGAACTCTTAAATAAAGATAGAATTAGTTAAAATTTCTCATTTGTACCCTGGACAACCTTATTGGAGATGGTGTATCCTCGTGAAAAATACCAGTAATCGCTAAGAGTTCATAGACTGCCTATAACTCTCCATCATCAATCTAAGACAACTTAAATCAATACAAGTGAAACATTGTTTTGATATGGAATTCATGCCAACATGTCTCAAAAACCTAACAAGCACAATTCCATGTTTGGATAGCAAATGACAATAACAATTATTTATATTGGTTTACATGAACAAACAAACACACAAACGAAAAATCAAAACAATTCTATTTAAATTAAAGATGAAAAAACTAAACAACAAGAAACACATCAAATGATGGTGATAGTGTATTCTACTTATTGGCGGTAAATTTGATTATTTATCCGAGTCTAATGTTACATTGTTAGCGAGGAATTATTGAAAGTGGACAGAATTAAAAAAAAAATCAGAAGATAAATAGTTAAAATATTCGAATGATAATATAAATAAGGTTAAAATAAATTAAATAATAATTTGGAGAAATATATATTTATTTGAAAATTTTAATAATATATGAAATAGCATATGATTTTATAATATAATAAACCAAAATTTTCAAATATAATTTTTAATATGATAATTTCTTTTTTCAGTGGGTTAAACTAGGCTCCCACATAATGGTTCCCCCTTAATATTGCAACAATATATATTTTCTATTTTAGTAGAATTTATTTCCCTATATCTATTTTGATTTGTTTCTTATTTAAACACGACTATGGGATCTGCATGCGTTTGTTTGGTGGCCAACAGCATTGGATGCCAACAAGAGCAGATCCCCTGGTCTAAATAAAATGAGAAAGAAATCCAAAAAGATATAGAAAAAATAAATTCCCACTAAAATAGAAAAAAAAATTCTGATTATTTACTATATTAGTATATAACACTAGTCACTTACTATAACACATAGAATATCTATAAGTAGGTGGTTAGTAGATGGTAGGCTCTATTGATTACTTGAACTTGTAATCTCTGTCATGTTTCTCTAAGTAATTCAATATTATATGCATGGCGCAACAAGTGTATGTGATAGCAAACAGCTCTCTGCCGTCTTGCCTTCCTCTTTCAAGGGCAAAATTTCCCCCTAAATTGTTTTGGACCGGTAATCGCATGCCTTGCTTCATTAACAAGACAGTAGATGGAGGCCGAGGCCAATTTCGAGCATGTTTGGCAGCCAAAACAAACCAAGAAACCTTTCGTCCATTGGCAGACTTTCCCTCTAACATTTGGAAAGATACTGATGCCTTCTTTGCTTCAGCTGCCTCTCGTATCTCTGTAAGTACTACAATATTTTTTTTATTTTTGTGTATATTTTTGGCTAACATTGGGATTCAAGAGGCTATCTGTGCGGAGATTCAAGCTATTTTAAGAGCATGTAATCTGTGTGCTTCTACTCCAGAAATGGAGTGTAGAAGAATTATGATCACAAGCGATTCCAAGACGGCAGTATCTTGGATTAACAGCAGCAACTTGGGCAATCTGAAGCATCTTCAATTGATTCTGGATATTCGATGTGTCTTGGGTTGTTTGGATCAAACTACTGTGGTGTTCAGATCTAGAGCCACCAATTCCTTCTCAGATTCTATGACGAAAAGAGGCTCAAGGGGTGAAAGGAGATATGGTTAGCTGGAGTCTGTCGTGATGATGTTTCGCTTTGTGCCTTGTGTTTTGCTGTTTGCGGTGCATATGCATCTATCTTTTTTGGTGTTGCTGTTGCCCTGTTCTGTGGGTGTTTTGCTCTTTTCCCCTATTCTGTTGTGGTCTTGGTGTTTGGTTTTTTTTTTATTTTCGGTTGTTCTGGTTTATCTTTTGTTGTTTTGTTCTATTGCCTCTCTTCGGCTGAATAAAACTTTGTTTTTCAAAAAAAAAATATTCTTTTTATTTCTCAGTTATCATAAGGAATTCAAATCAACAACTCCAAAGTCAAACATGTCTCTAATACCATATCAGTAACTATCATACCTAAAAAAATAATAGTATTTAAGTTTTCCCATATATATTGACATTGTTTCGTTATCTATTTTGGAGGAATACGATCAAACATACAGTGGCCAGATAGAAGAGCTCAAAGACAAGGTGAAGGAAATGTTAATCGCTCCTACAACTGATCCAGTGGAGAAAGTCATATTTATCAACTCATTGTGTCGGCTTGGTGTGTCGTATCATTTTGAGGATGAGATTGATCACCAACTAAATCATATTCTTGCAGCGCAACCTAATCTCAATATTAATATGGATTATGATTTATACGGCGTTTCTCTTCTCTTTCGAGTTTTCAGACAACATGGCTACAAAATTTCTTGCGGTAAATATGTTGTGGGTTAAAATCAAAACTAACCAAAAAATTAAGTGGATTCCTATTTTTAGCCAATATTAGTGTTTTGATTGTTTTTACCAAACTTTCAACTGAAGAGACAAATTTACCCCGACACCACACTAGAATTAAACACACTAGAATTAAATACACCAGGAATTAAACTCACCGGTCTTTTTCAATAAACACACCACTGGTTTTCATCACTAACACACCACCCGTTTTATTCTTAGTATGCTTAATTAAAAAATGTGTTTAATTCCCAGTGTGTTTAATTCTCAATGTGTTTAATCACTGTGTATTTAATCTGGTGCAGAAGTAAATTTGTCTATTTAGTGGAAAATTTGATAAAAACAACCAAAACACTAATAGTGGGTAAATATAGGAATCCCCTTAATTTTTGGTTTAAAGGGGGTATTTTCTCATATGTTATCCCCCAATATTTTAGTGGGATGCAAGGGTGAACCTAGTAAATATTTACTGCTTGGGCTAAATTACATGCATAAATAGTCTCTTTTTTTTCCTCATTACGCACCAATGATATAAAGTCAGTTCATTAACTATCAATAATTGGATTTATCTACTTTTGTTTAGTCAGTATATTCTAAGGTTTAATTAATGGCTTATAAACTTTCAAACTAAATTTAGTAAATTCGGTGGGCATCATGGAGAAAACTCTTATGATTTTTCTTCTTGATGCACACTGATATAATAAAGTCAGTGTAAGACATGTGAGTCATTGGTTAAGAACAAAAAACTTTTTACACGTTTCTTGATGAAAGTATTTGTTTAATTTGTTAATAATAAGATAACACCAATTCAATAATGAATTACTCAAAAATATGAAATATATAGTAAAATTTATGCATAAACGATTATTGAAATTTGTTGTTCCAAAAAAAAAATAATAATAAACTTGCAATTGACTAATTCTATAATGTTAGAAGCCATAATATTTTGTGTATTTTCATAACTTACCTTGAAAAACAAAATATTTACATCTCACTAAATTGTGACAAAAATATCATTTTTGTGTTATATTGTCAAAGTTCAGGGGCTATTTGTGTAATTAGCGCTTTATATAATGAATTTTTTTTCCTAAAAGGCTGCCCGAGATACAGCCCAAAGTAGTCCTCTCATGGTTCTGCGTCTGGTGGGATGGATATGGATTGTGTCATGTCGTCCACGTCTATCTAATCTATTAAATCGACAAATCTATATATCTTATTATACATGGATCGATTGTGATTTTTCAGGCGTGTTTAACCGATTTAAGGAGGATGATGGAAAATTCAAGGAAACTTTAACAAGCGATGCAAGGGGAATATTAAGTTTGTACGAAGCTACCCATTTGAGAGTACACGGAGAAGATATTCTTGAGGAGGCTCTTGCATTCTCCAAGGCACATCTCAAGTCCCTGGCTGGAAAATCAAGCCCCCATATGGCAAGACAAATACTGAAATCCATCCAACAACCCTTGCACAATGACATACCAAGACTCGAAGCAATCCATTACATTTCTATCTACAGAGAAGATGAATCAAGAAATGAGAGCCTCCTCTTGTTTGCAAAGTTGGATTTTAATCGAGTACAACTACTACACCAACAGGAGATAGCCCAAGTCACAAGGTAAATATATATGAATACTTTTTATTGTTTTTTTTTATATAAAAAAAATCAACTTTTTGTTAAGAAAATTCACTATTTCTTCACTATGCGGAAGCGTTTCTGGATAATCCACAAACAAACACTAGCAAAGAAAAATAAGATGGAATAAAATAAAGCAATCCAATCTACAGGGAAAAACAATGGACTGTCAGGACGACAAGAGAAATAATCCACTAAGTAGTAAATTGTTACAACCACACACTCATGATTCTTTCTAAAATACCCCAAACCCAAATACACCAAATTGGGAATTTTCTCTCTCTCACTTCTCTGCTACACACTCTGATGATACAAAATGGAGAGAATGCCTCTCCATTTATATAGGCATCTCGGAGAAGAAAAAACCAAATAAGCAAAAGGTAGTGGCATGAAACAAGGAGAGGGATTTCGGGAGTGGGAAACAAAGATAAGAAAATATGGGTGGATGGTGGATGCCCACTGCCTACTTTGTGTTGTCAATATTTGACCACAATCCTAATAATCTCCCACTTAAAAGACTGATATCAATTAGATATTCACACTCAATCAAAATGACCAACACAAATAATTCTCCCACTTGACGAGATTTCTCAAACTTTCATCCATAGCCACAATTCTTCATACCGAGAATCACCACACCCACCACAAGGTATAGCCACTTAGGAATGAACCATCATAATATTTCTTCTTGTTTCGACACCATGAGGAAATAACCTACTGAAATTGTGGTGCAACTCCTAATGTTAGGTTCCCATGGAGTTCATTCAGCCATCGACATACATGTCCACCACACACCTTGCATCACCTCTTAATCAATGCCCGTGTGTAATTGTGGACCTACTATCAGTAACACATCCTCTTTCATGGCAACTAAAGGTCATGCCATGAGGATGTCCATCCTCATTTAGAGGAAATCGTTGTGGTCGTTATTCTCAAGAGAGGCGATTACCGGATCCCTCTCTTTAGAGCCTTTAGCCATACTTGCCTTTTTATTTTGAAAAATCCTTCTATACATGTCCAGACTGTCCACATCCCCAGCAAGTGACTTTCTTCTTGGAGTTCTCCTTCTTCTTGCTATCAACCAAGAGGGCAGAGTTATCAGAAATTTTACCTTCACTCTTCAGCCTTCTTTCCTCAGAGATTAGTTTGTTTTCCACATCTCCAAAACTTATAGTTGAAGTCCATGCATCAGAATAGGCTTCATGTGCACATGTGAAGGTGAAAGAGACCAGATGTGTCTTAACCCTTCGTCTTCCTCATCAATTTTAACTCCAATTGACTCTAATTCGGAAATTATCCCATTGAGCACTCCCAGGTAATCAGAAACCTTCGTACATTCAGACATCTGCAGTGTGTGAACTACTCCTTCAGGTAGAACCTGTTCCAGACGGTCTTTGCTTGATACAATTCTTCAAGCCTCTCCCAAAGTTCTTTCGCAGAATATGTTCCACGAATATTTGTAAGAACATTCTTGGCCAGGCACAGACTAATTGCACTTGCAGCCCTCTCATCCATATCCTCCCAATCATTATCGCTCATAACAGATTTTCCAAAACTAATACCAGCCGATTCCTTTTCAGAGTCTCCAGAGTCTTTGGGGTTTCCAGGGACTGACTTGCCCTTCAACACCTTGCGTAACCCGTATTGGATTAACAGATCCTTGACTTGAACTTGCCATAAGCCAAAATTAATCTTCCCATCAAACTTCTCAATCTCGAATCTTATCATTTTTCATACCATAACAATTTGTTAAGACCACTATCAGGTAACCGAGGCTCTGATACTAGTTGTTAAGAAAAATCACTATTTCTTAACTATACGGAAGCGTTGGCGGATAATCTACAAACAAGCACTAGTAAAGAAAAATAAGATGGAAGAAAATAAAGCAATCCAATCACAGGAACAATACAATAATTTTACGTGGAAACCCAAGAATAGGGAAAAACCACGGACTGTTAGGACGATAAGAGAAATAATCCACTATGTAGTAAATTGTTACAACCACATGCTTAGGATTCTCTCTAAAATACCCCAAACCCAAATACACCCAATTGAGAATTTTCTCTCTCTCACTCACTCTCCCACTTCTCTGCTGCACACTCTGGTGATACAAAATGGAGAGAATGCCTCTCCATTTATATAGGCATCTCGGAGAAGAAAAAACCAAGCAAAATGTAGTGGCATGAAACAAGGAGAGGGATTTAGGGAGTAGGGAGCAAAGATAAGAAAACATGGGTGGATGGTAGATGCCCACTGCCCACTTTGTCTTGTCAATATTTGACCACAATCCTAACACTTTTGTGTGTGTGTTGCAAAATCTTCATCATATTGATTCTCCAAACTATAAAATTATCTTTATATTTGTAACTTTTATTGATTTTGGTCTTCCTGAATTTTTGTTTGTTTGTATTTTTGGTTCTGCCTCCGGATGAAATGATGATTAACATTTTCAGTGATATTTATTTATTGTAGTTGGTGGATAGAAACTGTACAACATATCACAAGTTGAGATTCCTCTCAATGAATTAAAACTCTTATTGGTATTATTTTTTCAGTTGGGTGAATGATTTAAACTTGACATTGAAGCTGCCATATGCAAGAGACAGAATTTTGGAGAACTACTTTTGGGCTGTAGGAATATATTATGATCCGTATAACTCGCGTGCTCGGATAATTTTCACTCATGTGCTGATGATAATGTCAAGGCTAGATGATACATACGATGCATATGGTACTGTTGAAGAGCTCCGACTTTTTACCGACGCAATTGAAAGGTCGTACATTCCCTTTTATTTTTTTTCCTATTATTTTAATTTGTAGCAAATAATTAACTAAAATATTGTTTTTTGTTTTTCAGATGGGACACTAGTTCCCTTGATGGCTTGCCAAATTATATGAAAATTCTTTATAATGTCATATTGAATCTTTTTGATGAAATACGCAATGACTTGACTGAGGAAGAAAGATTTTATAAGCTCCCTTGCGCAAAGGAAAACGTAAGTTTTGATTTTTGATAGATACGAGTATGCATTAATACAATCCAAAATTTTAATTTTCTTTTAATATTTATATATATAATTAGTTGAAAGATATGGTGAGATCGTACCAAATTCAAGCGGAATGGTTCAATCAAGATTATGTGCCCTCCTTTGATGAGTATATGAGGAATTCATTAGCTGCAACGGGTGTGTCTGCAATATCAGCATTTATACTTTTGGGAATGGGAGAGACTGCAGCAGAGATCAATGCATTTAAATGGATACAAACTCAACCCAAAATTCTCAGAGCTACATACATAATAATCCGTCTTATGAATGACATCAAGAGCAACGAGGTATTATCGAATCAGTATTATCGTCTCTTAAATCAGTGCAGTTTTGATTAATAATGTGAAGTTTCCGTCGGTTTAAAGGTCTTGTTAACCTGTAAAAAACTTTTTTCCTTTTTGAAGTTCGAGCAAGAGAGAGGGCATGTAGCCTCTAGCGTGGAAACCTACATGAAGCAATACCGCGTCACGAGAGCTGAGGCAATCAAAAAGTTGAATATAATAATTGAAAATGCCTGGAAAGATATCAACCAAGAATCCATGAAGCCAACGGCCGTCCCAATGGAGATTCTCCTTCCGGTTGCTACTAACGGTGCTCGTGTAGCGAAAGTTGCTTACAAGGAAAATGATGGATACACAGATCCAAAGTATTTGAAAAAATTCATTCACCAACTCTTTGTTGAACCAATATGCCTAATTGAAAAGCCTTAAATGTGTTTGATGATTTTTCTTTGTTTAAACCCTTAGCAAGGTGGTGTCGGTTTGTTTGCATGAGAGGACTGGTTTGTTGTTTTTTAATAAGGTGGATTCTAATTGGATCTATTTATGATAGAATAAATTATGAACATTATGCGTTGGATTTATAAATTTAATTAAGAATTTTTAATTGATATTTTTTTAGTTATCCAGTCATTAGATTTTTTTTAGTCTCCTTTTTTTTCTGTTTAAACCCTCTACGAGCCTCGTCTTGACTTTAAATCTATAACATTAATTTTTAGCTATAAGCCAACAGATTTATCTCAAGCCACGGCCGCCCTGCCCTTAAAAAGTTTTTAAAATCCAATTTAAAAAACTTAGAAAATTGTTAAAAGGAGAATTTTATTGTTGATGACGTGCTGTGTGGACCAAAATCAAAAGAAACATTTATATCTTGCAAAAGAAAAGATAATACAGTAGCACTTTGCACACACAATGCTCTTATGAATCTATATAATCCACTTTCTGACATATGGACTTAAATTGGTTTGACTTCTTTTGGAAATCCTTTTGATATTTTTCTTGCATGGTTTCATACTTGTTCTGAGTTCTTTCATGTATTATATTCAAGGCCACGCTCTCACACACGATTTTTTGAACACATCCGTGAATCCCTCGATATATTGCTTGAGTTGTGTTTTGAATTTTATTTATTGGATTTGCAATATATTTGTGAGTAGCTATCTTTACTGAAGCAACTTGAAAGGAGGAACTCCTTTGTTTATCTCTTGACAAAAATGGGGATTAGTTTTAGGTTTGATAAAGGGGAATTTTATTCTTGTTTCGTGCATTAAAGGGGTTAGCTACATAGATAGGGGGCGTAATCTATTTTACAAAAGCATGCATGCATTGCATTGTTTTGAATATCTCACATGTGCTTGTGATGAACACATAAAAGTGCATGTTTAATAAGAGTTAAAATCATTATTTACACTAGTGGTGTCATTAAATCTCCTAACTTAAGCACATTTACATTTTTGTCTTTGATTTTTGATATTGTTATTTTACTGCAGGTTACTTGAACTGGGCATAACTTTTCACTCACATATCGGATTGATGCCATTCTTTTTCCTGTATAATTACAATTCAATTACCTACAAAAGTGTATTTCACGAAGAAGTCAAGATTCGGACGTTTGGAGGGTCAAACAGATGATGGAAGAGGACATGTAACACAGTTTCAGCACACACTGAACATACTTCAGTATTTTGAGCATAACTTGAGCTACGGATATCGTATATTTACTAACCAATACTTTCTGGAAAGCTGATTCAAATACCTACATTTCATCTTCACATACCAAAGGCAGAATCTAAGAAAATCTATATTCAAAGTGGGAGAAAATTCGGTGGAAAGCAAAACCAAGGTCAAAAGGAATTGTTAGGTCACCACTTTCATGATTTCACCTGTCTCCTCCACTCTTTTGACCTTTTCACCCTTCCAAGTCTCTATATAAAGGGCCTTGTAGATGGTAGAGTGATCTTGTTCTTCATTTTTGGGAAGTTTACCTTGCATTCACTTGTATCAATTCTCTCTCTCATTATAAACTTTCTTCTTGCAAAATTAATTCTCTCTTATATGTTTTTCCTTTTATTTCTATGCGTATTTCTATTTCCATGAGTAACTAGTTTCATTATGCTAAGGTGAAAGGTGAAGCTCTTGGTACGAAAATAAAGTTTTATTAAAACTCTTGAATTGTGGTTAATGTTTATATTCATTTGTTATCCAATTATGTGATTTATATTTCTTTTCCTTTATCAACTTGACTTTCATCTTGATTTCTCTCTTATGTATGGGATCTTGACTTATTGTAGAAAATCCAATATGCGGATATTTAGGTCCTTCTAGATATTGTTCTGGTTTTAATTATACCGACTACTCTAGTAAAGGATTCTTGATCCACAATAGTGGATTATATTTCTTTTCCTTTATCAACTTGACTTTAATCTTGATTTCTCTCTTGTGTACGGGATCTTGACTTAATTATATATGGGATTATATTTCTGTTCCTTTATCAACTTGACTTTAGTCTTGATTTCTCTCTTGTGTATGGGATCTTGACTTATTGTAGACAATCCAATATGCGGATATTTGGGTCCCTCTCGATATTGTTGTGGTTTTAATTATACCGACTACTCTAGTAAAGGATTCTTGATCCACAATAGTGATTGGCACAGTAGTACTTGAACCCATTGAATCGGTAATCCTTGTAATGTAATAAAATGGAAAGAAATATAATCCCATGTATATATTCAAGTGCTTATATTGTTATATTTTCCGATTGGAACCTCCTTTATGTGAGGATTCCAATTGAGTTATAAAAAGAGTTAAATAAACCTATATTCTAAATACCAAGAGTAGAACCTCTAACCTTAGCATACATATTTATATTTGAGTACTTTCATAATCATATTTGCTCATCATTCACCGATTTAATCATTTCTATTTATTGATAACTCTTGAGATTATTGTTGGTTTTTGTGAAAAGTAAAACTCTTTCCCTGAGGATCGACCCCGTACTTACTGGGTTATAATATTACTTCGACCCTCCTGCACTTGGGAGGACGTGTCAAGTTCATGGTGCCGCTGCCAAGGAAGTGGCAATTGGTGTTCAAAATCATCAAAAATATTTTCTTCATCTTCTTTTTCCTTTTGTATATATATTGTTATTTTTATTTTTTTAAGTGTTTTTTTTGTTCTGTTACTTTTTTGTCTCTAGAACTTGCATGAGAATTTGGTCACGTACATCAACTGGTAGACTTGTTTGGGAACTGTCATCTACACCAGAAAACATGGCTGGAAACCAAGTTGATAGACTCACTGATATCGGGGACAACCGTTCCCAACATAATGACCAAGATCAACCTAGAACACTTAGAGACTTTATGAATCCCACAAGAAAGAGTGCACCATCTTGTATTGTTTACCCTTTAGATGCATCTAATTTTCACTTGAAGCCGAGTATTATTCAGGTTTTACCCAATTTCCATGGCTTAGAGACTGAAAATCCATATTTGCATCTGAGAGAATTTGAAGAGTTGTGTCATACCTACAGTGTTAATAATTGTAGCATGAACACCATCAGACTTAAGCTTTTCCCATTCTCTTTGAATGATAAGGCTAAAACATGGTTGCATAACCTTAGGGTTGGATCCATTAGAAATTGGGATGAAATGCAAGAACAACTCTTGAAAAAAATTCTTTCCTCCTCATAGGACAAATTCCTGCAAAAGACAGATCACCACTTTCACCCAAAAATTAGGAGAGACCTTGTACCAGTGTTGGGAGAGGTACAAAGAGTTGCTTAACTCTTTTCCTCACCAAGGTTTTGAAACATGGAGATTAGTCTCACAATTCTACGAAGGATTGACACCTCAATGTACACAAATGGTTAAGATGATGTGTAATGGAGAATTTAGAGATAAAGATCCAGATGAAGCATTAGAGTTCCTAGAACTTCTTGCCGAAAATGCCAAAAATTGGGACACTGCTGGTACTTATGAGGCACCTAGCAAAACTCATCCCTTTACATCTGGTGGAGGCATGTACAACCTTAAGGAAGAACATGACCTCCAAGCCAGATTTGCATCATTAGCTAGGATAGTCAAGGCCTTAGAACTGAAAAAGAGTGGTAACTTGAAATCCATTCAGGAAATTGTGTATCATATATGTGATGCCAATGATCACTCAAAAAATGATTGCTCAAACCTACCTGCCTTTAAGGAACATCTCCATGAACAAGCCAATGTTCTAAACACCTTCAAAAGGCCAAATCATAACCTATTTTCATAAAATTACAATCCAAGTTTGAGAAATCATCCAAATTTTAGTTGGAGGAATGATAATCATGTGCAATTTTCAAAACCTCCACCTCAGATCCATCAAAACTTTTTGAACTCTCAAGGTTCTTCACCATATGTCCCACCACCTAGGAAAAATCTTGAAGAAACATTGCATTCATTCATTGAAAAGCAAGAGTCCATTAACAATCAAAATGCTTAAACATTAATTGATTTAAAAGACACTCTTGCAAAATTTGCTTCCGCAATCACCATTCACGAGAAAGGAAAATCTTTCTCAATCTCAGCCAAATCCCAAGGGTCAATAGAATTTGGAAGAGGGTAGTTTAGGAAACAAACACAATGGACCAAGTCAAATCGGTCATAACTCTTTGTAGTGGTAAGGTTGTTCAAAAACCCATTCTTGAACCTTGTGAGAAGGTGATGAATCAGCCTCTAAGGGTAAGGAAGGAGTTGATGAACCTGCACCTAGCAAAGAAAAGACCAACTTTCCACTTGCACTTCCATTCCCTCATGCATTGAGTAATCCAAAGAAATTGAACCACAACCCTGAAATTTATGAAATTTTCAAGCAAGTAAAAATCAACATTCCTTTGTTAGATGCTATTAAACACGTGTCTTCTTATGCCAAAATTTTGAAGGACTTATGCACTGTTAAATGTGAAAAAGAAAGCCTTTTTAGCCGAACAGGTAAGTGTCATTCTTTAAAACAATGATGGCTTGAAATACAAGGACCCTGGTTGTCCTACAATTTCATGCATTATTGGTGATCATAAAATTGAGTGGGCTTTACTTGATCTTGGTGCTAGTGTTAATTCACTTCCATATTCTAGCTATGAACAATTGAATCTAGGTAAGTTAAAATCAACTTCCATAACTCTTTTACTCGCAGATAGATCAGTTAAAGTGCCAAGAGGAATAGTGGAAGATGTGTTAGTACAAGTCGATAAATTCATATATCCTATGGATTGTATTGTCTTGGATACACAACCTGTTGTTAATGGGTGCAAACCAACTCCTGTGATATTAGGTCGTCCATTTTTAGCAACCTCTAATGCTTTGATTAATTGTAGGAATGGGATAATGAACCTATCTTTCGGGAATATGACACTAGAGCTTAATGTTTTTAACATGTGTAAGCAACAAGAGATGAGGAAGATGATAGTAAGGAAGCAAACATGATTGAAGCTATTATGGATGATCATCTTCAAACAGGAAGTTTTTCAGACCGGAAACTGTTTAGTCAATTCATTTGAATCAAGCATGCAATTAGATTCCGATATTTCTGATATATGTTCTTTGCTTGATTGTTGACAGATAATGGAGAATAAAGGTTGGAAACCAAAATTTGAAGATCTGGGGCATAATAATAAGGATAAACAGGAAGAAATACCCAAGACTGCAATTGAAGCCTTTGCCTGAAAGATTGAAGTATGCATTTCTTGGAGAGGGACAAACAAAGCCAATGGTAATTTCTTCAACTCTCACAACTGAACATGAAGGTAAGTTGATAGAAGTATCAAGAAAGCACAAAAAAGCAATTGGGTGGCCTTTAAAGGACATAAAGGGCATTAATCCATTAATTTGTACACATAGAATACATTTAGAGGATAATGCTAAAACATCTCAACAACCCTTGATAAGACTAAATCCATACATGAAAGAGGTAGTAAAAGCTGAAGTTCTTAAACTACTTGATGTAGGAATTATCTACCCTATTTCAGATAGTTAGTGGGTAAGCCCTACACAACTAGTGCCTAAGAAATCTGGAATCGCACTGGTAGAAAATGAAAAAGGTGAGTTAATACCAACATGAGTCCCATCTAGTTGGCGAATGTGCATAGACTATAGAAAATTAAATACTGCCACTAGAATGGATCATTTTCCTTTACCTTTTCTTGACCAAATTCTAGAAAGAGTAGCAGAACACCCATATTATTGCTTTCTTGATGTGTAGTTAGGTTACTATCAAATTCCCATTGCACTAAAGGACCAAGAAAAGACCACATTCAGAAGATGTATGCTGAGTATTTTCAGTGACATGGTTGAACACTATTTAGAGGTTTTTATAGATAATTTAACACTGTTCAGAAATTCTTTTGAGAATTGTCTTGATAACTTGGAAAATGTCTTTAAAAGATGTGAAGAAAAAGGTCTCGTGTTAAATTGGGAAAAATTTCATTACATGGTTGCCTCTGGAATTGTTTTAGGTCATGTGGTGTCTTCTAAAGGAATTGAAGTCGACAAAGCAAAAATTGAGATAATTTCTCATTTGCCCCCACCAAAAACAGTTAGGGAAGTTCGCTCATTTTTAGGGCATCCAGGATTTTATAGAAGGTTTATTAAAAATTTTAGTGCCATATCTAAACCTTTATGTAACCTTCTATTAAAAGATGCATCATTTGAATGGAACCAAGTTTTCCAAAAATCTTTTGAAAAGATAATTGGTCATCTAACATCTGCCCCTATCATGCAATCCTCTGACCGGTCGTTGCCCTTTGAGTTGATGTGTGATGCTAGTGATTTTGTTGTTGGTACTGTTTTAGGGCAACGCAAAGAAGGTAAGCTTTATGTGATTTATTACGTAAGTAGAACTTTAAACAGTGCACAAATGAATTACACCACTACTGAAAAATAACTACTTGCAGTAATATTTGCATTGGATACATTTCGATCTTACTTGATTGGTTCCTCAACAATTGTTTTTACTGACCATGTTGCTGTTAGATATTTAATGTCTAAACTGGATGCGAAACCCGGATTGATACGGTGGATTTTATTGCTCCAAGAATTTAATATCACGATCAAAGATAAGAAAGGAGTGGAAATGTTGTCACGGATCATTTGTCAAGACTCACAACATAGTCATCGTTTGACATCACACCTATTAATGACTCTTTCCTTGATGAATTTTTATTTTCTGTTGCTACAACTCCATGGCTTGCTAACATTGTCAATTTTCTTGTTACAGGTGAAATGCCATCACAATGGACTCCCTAAGATAAAAGGAAGTTTCTAACTGAGGTAAGAAATTTTTGTTGGGATGATTCATACCTGTTCAATATTGCCCTTGATCAAAATTTTTGAAGATGCATACCCGACAATGAGGTAAGTAGCGTCATTAAATTTTGTCATTCTGAAGCATGCGGAGGTCATTTCTCATCAAGAAAAACGGCTGCAAAAATTTTTCAATATGGATTTTATTGGCCTAATTTATTTAGAGACACCCATGCATTTTGCAAAAGTTGTGAAAATTGTCAAAAATTGGGATCCATCTCTAAACGAAACATGATGCCTTTAAATCCTATCCTTGTTATTGAAATTTTTGATTTTTGGGGGATAGATTTCATGGGTCCATTTCCACCATCATTTGGTTTTGTGTTTATTTTAGTTGTAGTAGATTATGTCTCAAAATAGATTGAGGCGATTCCATGTCGAAACAATGATCACAGAACAGTTCTAAAATTTTTAAAGGAAAATATTTTCAGTCGATTTCGAATCCCTCGAGCCATTATAAGTGATGGGGGAACACATCTTTGTAACAAGCCTTTTGAGTCCTTAATGAAAAAATATGCAATTACACACAAAGTCGCCACCCATTATCACCCTCAAACAAGTGGACAAGTTGAATTAGCAAATAGGGAAGTAAAACAAATTTTTGGCAAAAACGGTTAACGCAAATCATAAAGATTGGTCTCTAAGACTTAACGATGCACTTTGGGCTTACTGCACCACTATCAAAACATCTTTGGGTATGTCTCCCTACCGTCTTGTTTATGGAAAACCTTGTCACTTGCTTGTGGAACTTGAGCATAAAGCTTACTGGGCCATAAATGTTTTCAACTCAAATCTTGATGATGCTTGCAAATTACACAAATTACAGTTAAATGAACTTGAAGAATTGAGAAATGATGCAAATGAGAATTCAAGAATTTATAAAGCTAGAACTAAAGCTTTTCATGACAAATCAATTTAGAGAAAAACGTTTGATGTTGGACTAAAAGTTCTGCTTTATAATTCTCGACTTCACATTTTTTCTGGAAAACTGAGATCTAGGTGGACTGGCCCGTTTGTTGTGAAAAATGTATATCCATATGGTATTGGGTTTTTGCCCTAAAGTTTGTAATTTGTAAATGTGGATTAAATATTAATTAAAGAAGTGGTTTATTCATTCAAATTTTCTCATACATTTATATATAACATGTGTACATAACATCCAAGATTGCTGGATGTAATTTTAAACCAAGTATATGATTGTCATATACAGATGGATTCATTTTGAAACGAGTTATCTAAAGAGTCCGTAGATAGCAAATAAAGCTGGGTACTTTATTTGTGGTTAATCTACAACTGTGGTCTATTCCGTAATATACGGTGATCTTATCCTGGATCATTCATATGGTGATATGAGAATGGAGGCACCTTGTATGATGTGATCATATAAGACTGGGCCACGATCTATATGAATCTCTCAATAAGATCCGTTACATGATGAGATTCATATATATCGACAAATAATGGCTATATATGGGTGATCTTAATCCTGAGTGTCTTATCGATCCCTTCAGGTTAGATAGTGGTTTTTGATATACCATAGGTAAGATCGGAGTTACATTCCCAGTCAACATGCTTCGTATGTTGGAATTGCAGTTTTGCTTGTGCCTAGGAAGGTTTGTACACAATAGTGGAATCCACTTCTTCTTGCGAGAAGTAGATATTAGTTCCCTTAAGGGTTGATTCTGGGCTTGGACAATATGAGCACTCTCCTAATTCCACGAGGAATGTAGGATTTATTGTTCATTAGGGAATGAATGGTACTTAATGAAAAAGATGTAATTAGAGGGGTATAACGGATATTATGACCCAGCTCTAATTATGAAATATTTGTGGAGGATTATACCATATGTATAGCTATATCGATGGACACCGAAAGTTATTGGTTTGTGTAAAAAACATCTACAGTTGAGAGGATGAAGATTCAGGTTTTTAGTGGAAAAACATCGAAGTTAATAATCATGAAATATTAATTAAAGAGTTTAATTAATTATTTCTAAGGATTATTGGAGCTCGAAATACTGTGGGTCCATTAGGTCCCCTTGCTAGCCCGATTGATTAAAGGTAATAAGGGTCACAGTTGATTAATTGGATTGTCTAATTAATTGTGTTACGAAAGTGACACATATCTATTTGGGAATTAATTGAATAATAAGATTATTTAATTAAAGAATATTAATGATTAAATTGATTAAATAATAAGATTATTTAATTATAAGATTAATCATTAGTTGGAGGGTGTTGATTGATATTTGTGTTTGAATGAAGATAAGATCATTTGATTATTTTCTTTTTTTTTAAATTAAATATCAAATTGAATTTAAAAGTTTAAATTCAAAGTCATTAATTAATCCTTATAGATATTAGATATCTTAAAGGATGAATTAATGAAAGTCTCCTTCCTTGAAGCTTGAATCCAAGTCTCCTAGTTGCCTTTGATTGAGTTGAGATGGTTTGGATGATAGGGAGATGTGTTTCTAGTTTAGACTACAAGTGTTTGGAGATATGGCAGCCATTTAGTTCGTTCTCATGCTTTTCTATTTATAGGGGATGGAGAAATAGGTCACTTAAGCTTGAAAACAGAAGCTGTCGCGCGCAGAGTGTGGGTGGAGTGCGGGTGAATTACTCGCACTGTATGAGTTGTCTTCATCTTCAGTTCCCAGATCTAGTGAAATAGTGCGGGTGGAGTGCGGTTGGATTACCCACACTTGACTCGCACTTGACCCGTACTTGAAACGCACTTGACCCGCACTTTACTATCAGGTTCATAATCCACTCCTCTGTCTGGAGCAATAGTGCTGGGTGGAGTGCGGTTGGATGACCCGCACTGTACCCACACTCTAATGTCAGGTGCAACTCAGCTTCTCTGGCTTTGGCAATAGTGCGGGTGAAGTGCGGTTGGATGACCCGCACTGGACCTGCACTGTAACCCTTCTTCTGTATCAGGTTCCGGCTGTGGGAAGGAGTGCGGTTGGAGTGCGGTTGCGACCCGCACTTGACCCGCACTTTAGAGCTGCTTATGATCCTTTTTCTTTCCTTTTGCCTCTTTTCTGTCGGAACCATCGCAATTAGCTTCTAACACCAAAATTACATTTATTGCCTGCAATTAGCACCAACGAGCCTATTAGACATAAAATATACACAAAATACGCATAAGAACGAGACAAAGGAATAGAAATGAGGGCCGAAATATACAACAATTTAGGCACGATCAAGCGCTCTCCTAATTCCGTGAGGAAATAAGATTTATTGTCCATTAGAGAATCAACGGTACTTAAAGGATATATGTAATTAGAGGGGTATAACGGACATTATGACCCAGCTCTAATTATCAACTATTGTGGAGGATTCACACCATGTGTAATAGCTATATCGATGGACACCGAGTTGTCTTGGTATGTGTAAAAACGTCTACAGTTTAGAGAGTACAGCTTCTGGTTTTTAGTGGAATAACACCGGAGTTAATAATCAAGGAATATTAATTAAAGAGTTTAATTAATGATTCCGAGGATTATTGGAGCTCAAAATACTGTGGGTCTATTAGGTCCCCTTGCTAGCCCGATCGATTTAGGTAATAAGGGTCACAGGATAATTAATTGGACAGTCCAATTAATTGTGTTACAAAAGTGACATGTATTTATTCGGGAATTAATTGAATAATGAGATTATTTGATTAATGAATAATGGTGATTAATTAAATTAAATAATAAGATTATTTAATCATGTTATTAATCACTAAATGGAGGATGTTTGTTGATATTTGTTTTTTGAATAAAATAAGATAATATGATTATTTTATTTTATTAAATTAAATTTTAAATTTTGAGTTTAAATAGTTTGAATTCAAATCATATTAAATAAACTAAATATTAATCAATATCTTCAAAGATATTTGATATCTTAAAAGATTAGATTGGTTAGTTTTGATTAAATTGATTTTGAATTTAAAAAAAAAGAAGTCAACACGTTATATTTAAAAGAAAATAAAATACAAGTAGAACACACATCAGTGCTGTGCGTGAATCAATTGAGAAAAAAGAGAGAAAAGAAGAATAGGTGCAGTTGTGCACCATTGAGAAATAAAAAAAATACATAATATATTTTTTTAATAACTAGAATGGTTCTAGGTATTTTTTCTCTCTTGGAAGAAATAATTTCTTCTTATTTTCTCTACATCCTCCTAAGTTCCTGAGTACGTGATGTGATCACAAGCAGTTACTGTTCGGGAATAGCTAGGAAGATCAGTGGTACAGATCAGGAGCATATCGTAAAGTGAAGGAGCCTCTAAACGTTGGTAAGGTTCTAATTATTTTTATATATTGATTACAATTTCCTGTATTTACATATTGTATGTATTTGTTCCAGAAAAATAATTATGATCCTAAGTTCACGGGTCCCAGATCGTTTTTGATGTGTATAAAATTTTTTAAAACTTATTTCCGCTGCGTTACCAGTAACCGGGATTCCAACAGATCTAACCTCCCCCCGCTGAGAAGGGTTTGGATAGTAAGAGCATAGTTGCCTTCCAGATCAAGGCTTTGGCCGGGTACCACCCCCCGCCAAGAAAGACCTGGTGCTAAAGTGGCCTTAGTTGCCTACCAGGGTCTTATCGCCAGTATGCTCACCTTATTTTCGCCAAGGTACCAAGATTCCTAGAATAGGAATGCGAGGTACCCAGATCAAGGCCTGGGCCGAATACCACCCCCCACCAAGAAAGACCTAGTGCTAAAGTGGCCTTAGTTGCCTACCAGGACCTTACTGCCGGTATGTTCTCCTTATTTTCGCCAAGGTACTAAGATTCCTGGAATAGGAATGCGAGGTACCCAGATCAAGACATTGGTCGTGTACCGCCCCTCGCCAAGAAAGACCTGGTGCTAAAGTGGCCTTAGTCGCCTATCAGGATCTTTTCACCAATATGTCGCTATCGTTTTTGCCAAAGGTACCAAAATTCCTAGAATAGGAATGCGAGATACCTGAGTTCACTATCATTAAGGTATCAAGGTTCCCTGAAACAGTATAGCTTGGTGCCATGATCTGGTTATATACCCAGACCCCTAAATGATGGAAGTTTGGGAATCACGAGTTACCAGCATTATGAATTGCTTACCATGATTCTCAGAGGAAGAACACCTGGTAGCCCGGTCTTTCCCCAGATAAGATGTCAGTTAAGTCACATTAATGCTGGGGACTATTACTCCAGTTCGTACAACAATTAGAAGCATGCAACAAAATTCAATCAACAAGTATAAAAGAAAATGGGCTTCTTCACTGATCAAATTAGGGAGCCCAACCCTTATTACAGGCTACATACAAGAAGCGAGAAAGAAAAAACAATGGGAAAATAAATTGAAAGCTCAGACATGCCAGCTTCCTCTTCGACTTCCTACCTGCTTTCTTGATCTACTGACCTAGCGACACTAATCTCAACCAAGACAGATGTCGATGACACTATCGTGACCCCCGGAGGTAGGAACAGAGGCCGTGTTGGAATCATTGAACACAGGAAAGGTAGAAGGATAATCTTAAAGCCCTCCACGTTCAAGATGCAACTGGATACAAAGTCGTGGCTCGCCTAAGCAACGTTTACACCATTGGCAAGGATGCTGCGCTGTAAGCTACCCTTCCTCTTGATCCCAGAAATTACAGACAGTTGCATTTCCCTAGTAATTAAGTCCATCTCGCACTGCTCTCTCCGCAATACCAAGCATCCTGCCAGTCAGAGAAATTACATCCTGCCAGTCAGAGAAATTACATCCCTTCTTTCTTTCACATTACTAACAACAACCATAATCATCGGTTGGTTATCAAATCCCTTCTCTGCTGAGGAACAAAGAAGCGATATGAGGAATTGGTGGATAGGTGGGAATATTTATAGAAGGAAGAAGCGATTATTGATGGCAAAGAGATAGGATTATTAATGAGGCACAATACCTCGGAATACAGGAAATAACAACCTCGTGAAGTGCGCGCAGCCAAGAGCTGACGTTTGAAGTAAACGAGCCAATCCTGAGTTGACATATGGAGAGAGCAATCGGGTATAGTGTTCAAACTGATATTTCCTACATACGGATTCCGAGAGAATTTTTTTCACCAAGGTAACCTCGAATGGGGCTCGTGCCATGACAATTATAGTTGCCCAGTACTGCAATCCATATTTGACTGATGCCTTGGTACCTAAATCGGCCACCTCAACGGTCGCATTATTTCGGGGTTTGATGGAGGATCAATCACAAAGTCCATACCTAGGTACCAGGATTCTTCTAAAAAGGGTTATCCTAGGTATTTAGATTCTTTCGATTGCAGTCTCACTTAATTACCATGATTCTAAAGACAAGAACGCTTGGTACTCGATTTTCTTCCTCCAAGTTCTTCCAGCTACTAGGAACTGGTCCAGTCAAATTTACACTGGGAAATGTTCTTTAGTTCAAGGTTGGACTCAACCAAGAAATCAGTAAGCGAGATACGAGAAGATTGAAGGAAAAGACATATTCATTAATCTAAATCAGGGAATCCATCCCCTGGTCCACGGGCTATAAAAAAAAGACAGCTAAAAAATAATGAAACTAGGTCATGCGTCTGCTTGCTCATGGTTGGCCATTTATTCTCTTGTTCCACTAGCGAAAGCATCGTTTCCCTGATCATTTGGGACGCCACCTGTAGCTTTGATACCTGCATCCACTTGGAGCTCAACCTGAGCAGATTCAACTTGGAGCTCCCCCGTCACCATGCTAGCTGGTTCCGAGACCTCATTGGCAAGAGCAGTTCGATCCTCTACCTCATCAGTAGGGCCTGATAAGGGGACTGGTATGTCAGATCCTCTATCCTTAGTAGCAAGTTGGTCCCCCTACCTCCTCAACGGGTCTGGGTAGAGAGACAGGTGGATAAGAAGCCGCACCTTCAACTGAGGCCACTCCAACTTCAGGAGTTTTCAAATCAGGATTTGCCCCAACGTTGCTTGATGGGAAAAAAGGGGACGGGACTCTGGCCTTCAACATCTATTGCTCCACCAGACCTAGCAACTTGAGAAGGACCTAGCCACATCAGAGGTAGCAGCCCTGGCTAGCTCGGCGGCCTTAGCCATGATCTCTTCCTTGCTCCACCCTTCGATGACCCTCATGTTAAACAGAGGAGGAAGAGCTAGAGCCACCTGATAGCCAGCGAAGAAGTAGCCATCCCCAAAAATAGTATCCACTTGGACATTTAGGCTGGCAACGCTGTCACGAAGAGATTGAATCTCCTTCTCCAGCTCTGTTACTCTGACCTTCACAATCTCCCTCTCTTCCCTACAACAGAGAGACTTGAGTATCTCTGTATCCAAAGCATGCTGCATCCACTCTCTATCGGCCTTCGCCTTATCTGTTTCCTCCTTGGCATTGGCCTGAGTCCTGATTGAAAGCTACCACCCCTTTAGCAGCCTTGGCCAACTCTTCCTTGGATTTCTCTAGCTCGACAGTAGCTCCATTGACCTGTGCCCAAAGAGAGCTGACTTGATGGTTCATCCCAACATTGAATTTGAAGGCCTACTAGGTGTAAAGTATGAGTTATGATGTTACAAATTACAAAATTTATGTAAGGCCAGACAAAATAGCTTACCTCGGCCAAAAGAGCAGATCCTTTAGAGATCAGATAGTCGACAGGCATGGAAGTCATGGACTCCAAGCCCCCGCCAGGGCAGGAAGCTGCGAACTTCATTAAGACCTCGTCTTGGTTCTCACCCCTTGACCTTGGTCGCGACCTACCATGGGGAGCTACCTGGGCAATAGCGGTAGGATCGGAACCCTTCTCAACCTGGGCAGATTGATCAGTCACCCCCTAATCGGTCTATTTCTATACATATTTTAGATCCCCATTTCCTAATATTTATGCTTTGTTCTTGGGTGAAATTAGATATTTTATGTGTTTATTGAGCATGTGTAGGTCACATTCCTTAGATGAAGTGTTTGAAGTCATTTTCAAGGAAAATAGCTTAAATGTGAAGAAAAAGGGCAAAAGCTGTCAACAACCGCTGCATAGGTCACTTTCTATGCATGACCTTAACCGTGGTACGTCTAGTGGTACATTCCAGTTGGATTTCTATTCTTTTCCGCGGTCCATACTGCTTCCCAAGCATCAACCTCAACCGCGGTCTACGCCGCGCAACACTCTGGGAAAGGAAGATTTCGGCCAGTGCAGAACATCAGGATTGCGGGGCATATATCTCTCAGCTCCGATTGAATTGTGTGTCCTACCACCTATGGATAGAAAGCCCCAGAAGTCTAGTTTCCTACACACATTTTGGATTGCAATTCTGATATTCCTAGAAGAAGTTATGCTCGTTTTAGTACCCAATGGTCAGATCAGTCATAATTCTGTGAATAGTGATGGGATTCATTTTGCAAGTTGTCGGAACGGGAAATATTTCCTTCTTGGACATGAGTGTGAGTCTTGGGAAGAAATTTGATACCTAATCCTTATCTTCCTTTAATAAGTAATTAATTTTAATTGTTTAGGAAAGAAATAAAATCCCAAAAAGGTAGAGTTCTAAAAGGGAATTGATTTCCTTGTTGTTTAAGGACATTTAAACCCCTTTGAACCCTAATTTCGGGATATACAAGCCAAGGGAGGTCCCAAGCCACCAAGGGGGCCGTCCTCCATCATTCCATCACCATACATCACCACACACCCATTCAGCTTTACACATTGAAGATTCAAAGACAAAGAAGATTCATCATTGAAGACTTGAAGAACTCATTAAAGGCCAAGATGAGTTTTATCTTTTCTTTCTCTTCTCTTTTTATTTTTTCCATGTGTAACTAAATCATTACTAGGGAATCAATGTGAACCTCTATGAATGCTCTATGTTAGAATTGACTATATTTTAATTAATTCAAGTTTTGATTCATTCAATTCATTCTATGTCTTAATTCTTTATTCTTGTTAATGCATGATTATACGCTGACATGAATTTAGGGTTTGGATAATTTTACAATTGAGTTTGGAGTGTTGATTTACATGCAATCTTTATTAATATTCAATTGAATGAGTAAAACTGATCTTAGCATTGATTTATGCAAGTAGGTTTTGGTTCATTAGTTCTTCCACTTAATGGGTTCTTGGTTGTAGTTTGCGCCAATGATTTATGGGTAAATTATGATTGAGAATACTTGATTCATCCCATGATTATACGGTAATAATCATACTTAAGATAAGAACGAATCATTAACTTGATTAATATCTTTTCACAAGTCAATTCGAAACATTGAGTAAACATAGTAGGGGAGCATTGATGACCTAGTTTTCCATCAATTGATCACAACAAATTCTTCTCAATTGCTTTCTTAGATTAATTTAATTTTTCTTTTAGTTTAATTCAATCATCAACAAATCTTTTGGTTACTTTTAGTTTAATTAGAATTAAAATTAGTTTTCAATCAATAAATCTCTTTTCCTCGTGGGAACGATCCTTATTTGCCGCTATACGTATCTTTACGATTCGTGCACTTGCGAGTGACTATTTTATAACACGATTTTACACATCACCCCCACAGGAGGGGTAGAAGGAGTAGATCGAGCAAGAGCAGCAAGTAACGGTAGTGGCTGGGGCCATATGTGATAGACTTGGTGCCTAACCGGAACTATCTCGGCCCGACCTACCCGAGCTATGAAAGCCTCCAGTGATCTAGCCAAAGCAGAAGGAGGAGGAACTGATGATCCTGCAGAGGTACCAACCCCTACAGCCAGGTTAGCAGCAATAGGAACAGGGGAAGCAGGAGGGGAATCTGCTTTCCCACCAGCTTGATCGAGCACTCCTTCTGAAACCATGGGAGGCACTGCAGAAACTGTACACACAAGAAAGTTAGCACATGCATAATCAACGAGAAAACATTACCAAGATAGTACCAGAGAGACTGTCTACTTGGAGATACGCTGGAAATGCAGAGGTAAAATTCCACCATTCCTGCCTCGAAGGCATCCAAAGTAGGATACTTCAAGTTGGTGTAATTACGAGCCATGATACCTCTCATAACTTTCTCCTGACTCAGCAGAGAGTTTACTCTTCTACAGCGTGGGCTTCCCACTAAAACAAGTGGAAATCTGAATTCAGTTCCTCCGATGTGAACCGAGCTGCCCCATTCGCCTTTGATGACGACCCATTCCTCCCTCTAGGAGGTATCTTTCTTCGTGGCACCAAGTATTGATTGTGCCAAATATGTAGTATATTTAGGCCATCAAATCCTTATCGTGTGTTCTGTTTTAGTGCGTTTTGGTATCTCTAATGGGTTGTTTTGTGCGTAATTGTAGGAAATGGTGAAATGATCTGATCGAAAGCATGTTGCGGTGGTTCCGGTAGAAAATAGGCAAAATGAAAGATAAAGGATCACAAGCAGCTCTACAGTGCGGGTCAAGTGCGGGTCGAAACCGCACTCCAACCGCAGCCAGACTCATAGCCGGAACTTGATGCAGGAGAAGAGTTAAAGTACCGGTCAAGTGCGGGTAATCCAACCGCACTCCACCTGCACTCTTGCCAAGCCAGAGAAGCTGATTTGCACCTGACGTTAAAGTGCGGGTACAGTGCGGGTCATCCAACCGCACTCCACCCGCGCTGTTGCCAAAGCCAGATAAGCTGATTTGCATCTGACAGATAAAGTGCGGGTACAGTGCGGGTCATCCAACCATACTCCACCCGCACTGTTGCTCAAGTCAGAGGAGTAGATTTTGCACCTGACATTAAAGTGCGGGTCAAGTGCCGGTTAAGTGCCGGTAATCCAACCGCACTCCACCAGCACTATTTCCCAGATCTGAGAACTGAAGATGAAGACAACCCAAATAGTGCGGGTAATTCAACCGCACTCCACCCACACTCCGTGCGCACCAGTTTGCTTTTTGAAGTTTAAGTGACCTATTTTTGTATGTTGTATAAATAGAATAGGATGAGAACATTTTTAGGAGCCTTTGACTGAGATTTTTAGAGGTTAACACAACTTAGATCTCTCTCTCTCTCTCTCTCTCTCTCTCTCTCTCTCTCTCTCTCTTTCACACACACTTACATTCTCTACTCAACTTCAAGGAAGATAGGAGATTGAAGCAACTTCAAGGAAGGAGATGTTCTCCAAGGGTTCTTTCTTTTTCCTTTCTCTTATTTTCCTAGTTGTAATGAGTAACTAAATCCCCTCTAAGGGGTTGATGGAGTAGTTAGTTGGATATTGGGCTTGTACATAAACTTGATGCTATATATATATTCATGTCTATCTTTCATTGTTCTATTCTTGTTGTGAATGGTTATCATTGATTTCTTGTTTAGAGACATCCTCTTAGCAAGATCTCTTTGGATTATGTATGAGTATTACTTCTAGATATACGTCCTATTTAGTTGTTTCTTGCTCTAATGAATGGACGGAACGTCATGAATTTTGACTCTTAACCCGCGGTCTTAATCTAACCTCGATCGAGTTTTTGGCACTATACATCCTAGGTCGGTTCCTGTGAGAGAAATAGGCAGCAATGGATAAGAGAATCCTAATAGACTTAAACATGGCTACTGGCGAGAAGGTCTCTTCATAATCAACCCCTTCTTTCTAGGTATAACCCTTAGCCACTAGCCTTGCTTTGAAGGTCTCTACCTTCCCGTCTACTCATCTCTTTCTCTTGTAGATCCACTTACATCCTATGGGTTTTACCCCATCTGGTAAGTCTATAAGATCCCAGACTGAGTTGGAGTGCATAGACTTCATCTCGAGATTCATGGCTTTAAGCCATTCCTCTTTATCAGGATCTTCCATTGCATTCTTAAATGTCAATGGATCATCCACACTATCAGCAGAGACAACATCTTGTCCCTCACTCACACCCAAATAGCGTTCAGACTGTCTCACAACCCTCTCACTACGTCTAGGTGGTAGTGTATCCTGATCAGGAACCATCTGACGCTCTGATGTTTGTGGATTAACAACTCTTGTTGATGAAACACTAGTCTCACTAGGCTCCAACTCATTCAATACAATCTTAGAACGAGGTTTATGGTCACTAATATAATTGTCCTCAAGAAACGTTGCATTTGTCGATACAAATACTTTGTTATCTTCGGGACTATAGAAGTGTCCACCTCTAGTCTCCTTGGAGTATCCTACAAACAGGCATACCACAGACTTGGAGTCTAGCTTTCCACTTCTGTTCTTCAGCACGTGTGCTGGACACCCCCATACTCGGAAATGTCACAAACTAGCTTTACGACCATTCCACTGTTGGGGTTTTTACCCTAAAGATGTAATTTGTAAATGGATTTATGAAATAAATAAAAAGAAAAGTTCAATTCATTCTTGTTGTGTTGTTTATTTTATAACTTGTGCATATATTAACATCCTAGATTGCCGGATGTAATCTCGAACTGTGTATATGAGTGTCATATATGGATGGATACAGTAAGAGACGTGCAATGTAAAGAGTCCATAGATAGCAAATAAAGCTGGGTACTTTATTTGTGGTTAATCTATAGCTGCGGTCCATTCCGTAATGTACGGTGATTCTATCCTGAATCATTCATATGAGATATGGGAATGGAGGCACCTTGTATGATGTGATCATATAGGACTGGGCTATGATCTAGATGAACCTCTCACCAAGATCCGTTTACTGATGAGACTCATATATATCAACTAATGATGGCTATATATGGGTGATCTTAATCCTGAGTGCTTTATTAACTCCTTCAGGTTAGATCGTGGTCTTTGATATACCATGGGTGAGGTCAGATGCAGTTCCTGATCAATATACTCTATATGTTGGGATTGCGGTTTGGCTTGCGGCTGGGAAGATATGTACACAATAGTGGAATCCACTCCTTCTTGTGAGAAGTAGATGGTAGTTCCCTTAAGGGTTGATTCGGGGCTTGGATAATATGAGCGCTCTCCTAATTCTGTGAGGAAATAGGATTTATTGTCCATTAGAGAATCAATGGTACTTAAAGGATATATGTAATTAGAGGGGTATAACGGACATAATGACCCAGCTCTAATTATGAACTAATGTGGAGGATCACACCATGTGTAATAGCTATATCGATGGACACCGAGTTGTATCGGTCTGTATAAAAACGTCTGCAGTTGAGAGAGTGCAGTTTCCGGTTTTTAGTGGAATAACACCAGAGTTAATAATCAAGGAATATTAATTAAAGAGTTTAATTAATAATTCCGAGGATTATTGGAGCTCAAAATACTGTAGGTCCATTAGGTCCCCTTGCTAGCCCGATCGATTTAGGTAACAAGGGTCACGGTTAATTAATTGGATTGTCCAATTAATTGTGTTACGAAAGTGACACGTATTTATTCGGGAAATAATTGAATAATGAGATTATTTAATTAATGAATAATGGTGATTAAATAAATTAAATAATAAGATTATTTAATTTTGTTATTAATCACTAAATGGAGGATGTTAGTTGATATTTGATTTTAAATAGAATAAGTTAATATGATTATTTTATTTTATTAAATTAAATATTTGAAATTGAATTTAAAATGTTTAAATTCAAAATAAATATTTAATTATCATTTAAAATAAAATATATGAGATATCAATTTTAAAAGATTTTGTTTTAAAATATAAAGAGATATCAATTAAAGAGTTTTAGTTATAATAATATATATATATATGATATATATTGATAACAAAAGGATAGCACACAAAAGATATACACAAGTGTTTGTATAGGATACAAACTCATTATGTGTGTAACAAAAGGATGAGAAGCATCAGGTGTGCGTGAATGAAAAGAGAAACGAAAAGAGAAACAAAAAGAGAAACAAAAAAAGAAGAAAAGAATAGATGTGCGTGTGATATTTAGAAGAGAAATAGTCTTTGATATTTTTTTTGATTTGAACGACACACACAAAAGAGAAAAGAAAGTTGCTGCTGTGTGCATGAGATTAGAAAGAGAGAAAAATAAAATTGGTAGGCGTGCTCTTCTGATACAAAAAAAAATATAGGAGATTTTTTTTAACAACTAGAATGGTTCTAGTTTATGTATTCTCTTAGAAGAAATTGTTTCTTCTTCATTCTCTCTACATCCTCCTGAGTTCCTGAGTACGTGACGCGCCCACACGCAGTTACCAGTTCTGGGAATAGCTAGGAAGATCAGTGGTACATACCAGGAGCATATCGTAAAGTGAAGGAGCCTCTAAACGTTGACCAGGAGCATATCGTAAAGTGAAGGAGCCTCCAAACGTTGGTAAGGTTCTAAATTTTCTTTTAATATATTGATTACAATTTCCTGTGTTTACATATTGTATGTATTAGTTCCGGAAAAAGAATTGTGATCATAAGTTCACTGGTCCCAGATCGTTTATGATCTGTATAAAAAAATTTTAAAACCTATTTCCGCTGCGTTACTAGTGAACGGGGTTCCAACATCCACAACTCTAGGGGAGTCTTAGGAACAGATTTGGATGGCACTACATTCAAAATGTATGCCTGATGTGTAAAATCGTGTTATAAAATACTCACTCGCAAGTGCACGAATCGTGAAGATAAGTACTATGGCAAGTAAGGATCGTTCCCACGAGGAAAAGTAATTTATTAATTAAAACTAATTCTAATTAAAGTTAAATTAAAGTAACCAAAAGATTTGTTGTTTGATTGATTAAACTAAAACTAAATTAAATTAATCTAAAGAAAACAATTAAAGAGAATATGGCTGTGATCAATGGAAAGAAAGCACTAGGTCATCAATGATCCCCAATTATGAGCACTCAATGTATGGAATTAATTTGTAAACAAGATTCAATCAATTCTAGGGTTCATTCTTTATCTTTAATGTGACTATTACCGTATGGTCATAGGACGAGTCACGTGCTCCCAACCACTATTCACCCTTGGTCTATAGTGTGAATAGTGATCGGAAACCCTTTAAGCGCAGGAATTAAGAACTAAATTCTATACTTTATTTGGCCTATACTAAAGATAAATTTCATTCATTCAAAAGAGCATTAATCAAGATTAGGTTTGATATATACTCTAACCTTAATTCTCAGATAGTGTTAACCCTAAAATCATGCCAAATAGTTATCCACCCTTGGTCTATGGTGTGAATAAATATTAAAACTAATGAGGAGTTACGCAATTAAGCACAATGAATAAATCAAGAATTAAATTGATGAAATAATAATTAATCCATTCATGAGCATTCACAAAAGGTTCACATTGATTCCCTAGTTATGGGATTAGTTACACATCATAGAAAAAGAAAAGAAAAGAGATTGAGTAGAGAAAACCCGAGATGATCATCAAAAAGCTCCTCCAATTCTTCTTCGTCTTCTTCGTCTTCTTCTATAATGGATGGATGGGTCTTGAGGTGATGTGTGGTGATGGAGTGATGGAGAAGTGGTCTAAAAGTTGAGTAAAGGTCAGATCCCGAAATTAGTTTTAAAAAAGGTTTAAATAGGCTTTAGATGTTAAGCCAAGTCCTTAAATAACAAGGAAATCAATTCCCTTTTGGAACTCTACCTTTTTGGGATTTAATTCTTTCCTAATTCACTCAAATTGATTACTTATTTAAGGAAGATAAGGATTAGGTGTCAACTTGCTTCCCAAGACTCTCACTCATGTCCAAGAAGGTAATATTTCTCGTTCCGACAACTTGCGAAATAAATCCCTTCACTATTTACAGAATTATGACTGATTTGACCATCGGATTTTAAAACGGGGATAACTTCTTCTAGGAATATCGGAATTGCGATCCGAAAAATGCGCTGGAAACTAGACTTCCTAATGTTTCTATCAATTTGTTGTAGGAAACACAATTCAATCAGAGCTGAGGGATATAGGCCCCGCAATCTAGATGTTCTGCACTGCCAAAAATCTTCCTTTCCCGGAGTGTTGCGCGGCGTAGACCGCGGTTGGGGTTTACGCCTGGGAAGCGGTACGGACAGCAGTGTACCTTCTGAACTTTTGCGCGGTGTGGACCGCGTCTGAGGAAATGCTTGTCAAGAGGTATGTACCGCGATTCATAAGAAAACCATACTGGAATGTACCGCTCGACGGGTCGCGACTGAAACCATGCATAGAGAGCGACCTACACAGCGGTAGTTGACAGATTTGCCTTTTTTCTTCACATTTAAGCTCTTTTCCTTGAAAGAATTGTTGAACACCTCATCTAAGGAATGTGACCTACACATGCTCAACAAACACATAAAATACCTAATTTCACCCAAAGAACAAAGCACAAATAATAGGAAATGGGGACCTAAAATATGTATAAAAATAGACCGATCAATGCCGCTGTTTGTAACGCATATCCTCAGAAGGAATTTGGTAATGATGAGAAACTAATCATAGATCTCACTATTTCCATCAGGGTTCTATTTCTGCTCTCCGCTACACCATTTTGCTGAGGTGTACCAGGAGCTGTAAGTTGGGAAACTATCCCATGCTCGACCATGAAGTCTTCAAACTCTTGGTCAAGGTACTCACTTCCATGATCTGATCGTAGTGACTTGATAGTCCTACCTAATTGATTCTCGACTTCAGCTCAGAATTCTTTGAACTTTTCAAATGTTTTCGACTTTTGTTGCATCAGGTAGACATATCTATATCTTGAGTAGTCATCTATAAAGGTGACATAATACTCATAGCCGCCCCTAGCTCTAAAATTTATTGGTCCGCAGACGTCTGTATGTATGAGTTCTTGTGGCTCTATAGCTCTAAGCCCTTTTCCAGTAAAAGGTCTCTTAGTCATTTTACCTTCTAAACAGGATTCGCAGACAGGTAAGGTGCCAACCTTTAACTCACTTAAAGGTCCGCTTTTTACTAGTCTGTCTATCCGGTCAAGGTTGATATGACCAAGCCTTAGATGCAAGAGATACGTGTCATTATCTGGAGAAATCTTATGTTGTTTAGTTTTTGGTTTTTCAACCTTAAACGTTTCGGTGTTAAGCAGTGTAGTATGTATTAATTGTCTTAACACATAGAAATTGTTTTCATTAATTCCTGAACAAATATTCCGATTCTTTCCAATATTAACAAACTTATTATTAAAAGAAACAGAATACTATTGTTCTAACAACACAGAATCGGAAATTAAATTCCATGTAAATCCAGGAATATAAAAAACAATGTTCAATAATAAAAAACTATTATTATTAAAAAATTGCAATCTTATTGCCCCCACTGCTTAGGCCGACACGATATCCCCCGACCCCACACGTATGGAGAAGGCTCCCTCCTCTAGCTGTGTCCAAGAATCAGTCCACTGCAAAGAAGAACAAACATGGTTAGTGGCCCCTGAATCAACAATCCAGGGTGAAGAATCATCTTCCACTAAACAAGATTCAAGAACAAGTAAATCATATTACCTTTCTTGTTCTTCTTCTTGGCTACCTCCTCCAGGTACTGAGGACAATTCCTCTTCCAGTGCCCGACCTTATCGTAATGGAAACATTTTCCCTTGCCCTGGTCGATGGAGGTGCCTTTCTTTTTGCTCTAGGCTTTCTTGGGTTTGGGCTTACCCTTTGCCTTCCCAGCATACCTCTTCCCCTTTATTATTATTGGAGGAAGATGGTTCGACAACATTTGCCTCACCAGTCTTACTTTTGCTGTCCTTAGTCAAGGACTCAAAAGTAGCGAGCTCATTGAGCAACTATGTGAGACTGAACCTTAACTTATTCATCCCGCAGTTGCTCTTAAACTGATCGAAACTCTTCAGAAGAGTCGTCAGTATGATGCTCACTTGACTGGGTTCGTCAATGGCCCCACCATTGAATTCTGCCATGTTGAAGTAGGACATCATGCTCAGGACATGTTCCCGAACTGATGTACCTTCCTTCATACGAACGAGCATAGCAGAACGAACAACTTCATGTCGCTTTTGCTCGGAGGGCTGCCCGAACATAGTTTGCAATGACTCCATAATTTCAAATGTTGTAGTCATTGCTTCGTGCTTTGTGACAAGCACGTCTATCACAGAAGCTGACAGATATGTTTGGGCCTTCTCATCAGATGAGACCCATCGTTGGTATGCCTCACGAACAGTTCGTGTGGCATTGGCAGTAGGCACCGGAGGACATTCCTCCGTAAGCACAAACTTGAGGTCTTTGGTCACCAATATTGCATTAATATTAAGTTTCCACTTAGTGTAGTTATCACCAGTTAATTTTTCGTTTGCGAGAATTTAAAGTAATGCAGAAGACATAATTGATGAAATAAATAAAACATTCATTCAGTTATTTATTAAAACAAGTACGAGTGCTTTGGCATAAATTTAAACATGATGCATGAATATGTTTAACGAACTAGAAATACCCAAAAACAGTTACTATACCACGATAATCCAACATACCACAAAGAAGTGCCACCTTAGGGTCGGTCAAGTCTTTACATGTTGGACCGAGACATTCTCAATCAAATGATATTCTAGAATAACTTTTATTCCATATCATTCAATATCGTTTATTCAGTCAGGTTTTTAATTAACAAAACTTAATCCAAACCTTTGTGAGTGTAACCTACCATTTCAGATCTCACGAGCTTAACTCGAGAATTGCCGCCTTAGGGTCGGTCAATCCTGAAATACCCTCAGAAATCCTATCCGTTAGAAAGTCAACCTTGGTATTGATCTTTGTGGAAACCCTCCTTAGGGAGGACGAAAGCAAAGCCGTCACGTGGCCCCACTCGGATCTCACAGTGTTGAACTAATGATGGAGACTGTGGGATATATATGTCATATATCCCTCTCCCACTCACTATTTAAAAATTAGGGTTTTCTATTATCCGTTAATGCACCTAAATTGTACTGGATCAAACGGCTAACTTTAATCAAGTTATCTAGCGCATTAAAAAATTCATTATTAGAAATAAATTCTAATTAACTAATAAATTATTAATGATTTTTAACAATTAAAAATATAATCTATTAGTGAATAATCTAAGTTTTTGTAAACTATTTACTAAGCTCAGATTATTATGATAGTGTTTACCAAGTTTTAACTATTAAACTCTAACACTTTATTCGGTTCATTTATTATTAGGTCATTAATTATATTAATACTAATTACAATAAATGACCCTATTAATCTAACTTATTAAACACTTTAATAACCAGATTAATATTAATGAGGATTAACAAGTTTTCTAACAATTAAAAAACTAATCTCATTTTCATAGCCAATAATGTATTTAGTGATTTTAATCATAGTAAAAAAAATAACATAAAAATTAGACTATGATGCATGTATGATATATCAAATATATTTGTGTAGGCACATCTAATCTAAATGACATAAGTATGCATGGTAATGCTTTTATCATCACATAATATAAAGCATACATGAATTGACCGAGTACTGTGGATTATTTAACCTAAAAAAAATTGGAATCTAAAATTACAAAAATATCCACAAGGCATTCCTTGGTCTTCTTGTAATTTCCGAGTCTTCCAATCTCTTCAGGTCACTCCGATTCATCTCATGAATCCGAAATAAGAAATTCGCATGGAACGCACTAGGCAACACTTGCCAACGGAACCGTGCAAGAAGATGTGAATAGTGCCCGTCTGTCCGTATGAACAGTACCCCCTTGCATGAACAGTGTCATGAACAGTACCGTGTGAACAGTACCCCCATAGCTCGTATTTCCGACTTCGCCCTTCCGTCTTCGCGATTTTTCCAGGTCTTCAATATAGGTTACATTTGTTTTTACAATACAATAACAAAAAAAAAATTAACAAAAAAATATTACAACCCATGAACCCTAAATCCACAGTACCATATAATTAACGATCAATCATGTTTTTGTAAATTAACAAATTTAATATACATACAAAAAAATCTTATAGTCAATTTAAATCATGTCTACACAATCATACATACAGGATCATTGAAAAAAATTTCCTGTTCCGAAAAAAAAATTGGCTCTGATACCAATTGTTGGAACCCCATTCACTGGTAATGTAGCGGAAATAGGTTTTAAATTTTTTTAATACTGATCGTAAACAATCTGTAACCAGTGAACTTGAAATCGTAATTATTTTTTGGAACTAATACATACAATATGCAAATATAGGAAATTGTAATCAATATATTAAAAATAAAAGTTAGAACCTTACCAACGTTTAGAGGCTCCTTCACTTTACGATATGCTCCTGATCTGTACCATTGATCTTCCTAGCTATTCCCGGAACTGGTAACTGTGTATGAGGGCGTCACGTACTCAGGAACTTAGGAGGATGTAGAGAAAATAAGAAGAAACTATATCTTCCAAGAGAGAAAAAAAAATACCTAGAACCATTCTAGTTATTAAAAAAATATCTTATATATATATATATATATATATATAACTTTTAAATTCAAAATCAATTTAATCAAAAACCAATCAATCTAATCTTTTAAGATATCAGTTATCTTTATAGATATTGATTAATATTTATTTTATTTAATATGATTTGAATTAAAACTATTTAAATTCAAAATTCAAAATTTAATTTAATAAAATAAAATAATCATATTATCTTATTTTATTCAAAAAACAAATATCAACAAACATACTCCATTTAGTGATTAATAACATGATTAAATAATCTTATTATTTAATTTAATTAATCACCATTATTCATTAATCAAATAATCTCATTATTCAATTAATTCCCGAATAAATACATGTCACTTTCGTAACACAATTAATTGGACTGTCCAATTAATTACCCGTGACCCTTGTTACCTAAATCAATCGGGCTAGCAAGGGGACCTAATGGACCCACGGTATTTTGAGCTCCAATAATCCTTGAAATAATTAATTAAACTCTTTAATTAATATTTCTTGATTATTAACTCCGGTGTTATTCCACTAAAAACCCGAAGCTGCACTCTCTTAACTGCAGACGTTTTTATACAGACCGATACAACTTGGTGTCCATCGATATAGCTATTACACATAGTGTGATCCTCCACAGTAGTTCATAATTAGAGCTGGGTCATAATGTCCGTTATACCCCTCTAATTACATATATCCTTTAAGTACCGTTGATTCTCTAATGGACAATAAATCCTATTTCCTCACGGAATTATGAAAGCGCTCATATTGTCCAAGCCCCGAATCAACCCTTAAGTGAACTACCATCTATTTCTCACAAAAAGGAGTGGATTCCATTATTCTGTACATACCTTCCCAGCCACAAGCCAAACCGTAATCCCAACATACTGAGTATATTGATTAGGAATTGCATCTGACCTCACCAATGGTATATCAAAGACCACGATCTAACCTGAAGGAGTCGATAAGACACTCAAGATTAAGATCACCCACATATAGCCATCATTAGTTGATATATATGAATCTCATCAATAAACAGATCTTGGTGAGAGATTCATAGATCATAGCCCAGTCCTATATGATCACATCATACAAGGTGCCTCCATTCCCATATCTCATATGAATGATTCAGGATAAAATCACCGTACATTACGGAATGGACCGCAGCTATAGATTAACCACAAATGAAGTACCCAACTTTATTTGCTATCTATTGACTCTTTAGATTGCACGTCTCTTACTGTATCCATCCGTATATGACACTCATATACACAGTTCAAGATTACATCCGGCAATTTAGGATGTTAATATATGCACAAGTTATAAAATAAACAACACAACAAGAATGAATTGAATTTTTCTTTTTATTTATTTCATAAATCCATTTACAAATTACATCTTTAGGGCATAAACCCCAACACACTAATGAACTACAAGTTAAACATACCTCACCGAGCGAGTTCTTTTTTTTGAATGAGATACTCGTTTCGAATGTTTAAGGGGGTATCCTTATTGGTAAAATTTTGAAGGATGATAGGTCAGCATGATTATCTGAATATATGGCACTCAGGGATGCCATGTCACCGAAAGTCAACCAGACTAGGCCAACCTAAGTTTACCAAAGATGACCTCATAAGAATCGGCCAGGTTTACTTAAATGATCGGATGGAAATAACTCAATCGGGGTGACTAGATCGATCAGGTGAAGATGATCTGATCGGGTGCGTTAGGCCGATCAGGTCAAGACATTCGGTCAGGATCAAGCAACTAATCGAGGTAAATGAGGTCTGGTCGGGTTAAACAGCCGATCGGTTAAGCGACATATGGGCAACGTTAAATTCAATATGACCACGACACAAATACGCAAAGAAAGAGTCTTGCTCAAATAAGGTATCTCGAAGCACATTCTGAAAAGCAAACAAACTTCCTTAAAGATATTAGAGTCCAAATTAGGCAAGAGATCTAATGCGGAAAATACGCAGAGCAAGAAAGTAGGTTACAACGACTCCAACAAGTTAGTGTCCCATTAAACCTCATCGAATTTCCTTACTTGTATTCCAAGACTTAGGGTTCTATGCATATATAAATAAACCCTAAAATAACTTTGTAAGGGTTGCGAACTCAACAGTATGTAATAGTGAGAGAGAGAAAAGAGTGTGTAATTATTCCTTCGTAGTGAATCTTTTTTCTTCCTGTCACCTGCAACTGTGGACGTTTTCCCAGCTTATGGTTTTACCACGTAAAATCTGTGTTTGCATGTTCTTTTTCTCTTTTCTCCTCGTAGCATTGTTCACAACTTACAATAACTTGTTAGACGCGTGATCAACTTTACATAATCCCAACAATCACTGTCAACATATTCTTTCAGCTAGGAATTGCAGTAGATTGGTTAAATAATCCAACTATCAATTCTAATTCCCTGTGGACTAATCACTTACTTACCATGTTACTAATTTTACATCCTAAGCATGTATACAAATGGTGAAACTTGGTTTTCAAAGTGAATATAAATATCTTTTTGTTGAATACAAACTGCCGCTTCAAAAATGGCGCCGTTGCCGGGGAATTTAGTTTATTGATTCTTGAATTGTTTAACTTTTCTTATTAGAATTAGATTCTTATTAGTTAGCAAACTAAAATACCTAAGTACCCAAAATCTGTTCATTAATGTTCATATAAAAAAAATAAATTGGTGCAATATAAATTAAATCTTATATTTTAGAGGATCCAGCGGATTAGGTAAATTTTCAAAGGGATATCCAATATCTGGTCCGATATATTGGATTTCTAAATTAAGTATCAAATCTGATCAAATCATGCCCTCAAATCCAATCCAATCCTGTAGATATTGGTTTATTGGATTGGATGTGCACTATTTTATGGTTCATTACATGGGTAATTAACTGGTTTTGGTTATTTGACTAATTTGTCAATGGCAAAAAAGGAAATGTTTAATAATTAGATTCATGAAGAGATTGCGAGGGTCTTGATTATTATTGGTATTGTTTTCTCTCTATAAAATCATCTTCTTCTCAATTTTTATAGGATCAACCATGGAAACCTTGTTTATCGTTTTAATATCAATATCCATAGTTGCTTTCTTCAGCCTTTTCATCAGAAACTTGAGCAAAAACCTCCCTCCAAGTCCCCATACCTTTCCCATCATCGGCAACCTTTGACGGGATTCTGGTTCCCAAGTTCAAAACGATGTAGTTTGATCTAGGGCTTCATATATATTCTTCCTCTTCTCTTCTTAGACGACCAAGAGCTCAGAAAATCATTTCTAGAGAGAGGTTAGAGCTCCTAGAGAGAGAAAGCTTCAAGAAAGCATCTTTGACTCTCCAAACCCAAAACCCATCTCCATCTTGCATCATTCAACATCATTTGAGCATGGGTCTTCATTGTTTCATGACTAGGTAAGCAAGAACTTCTTTGAATATCATTTATTGTTCTTCTTACTCTAGATTAGGTATTTATTGCATGATTAAATACCTAGACTCTATTATTGCATATTTATGAGTCTTGATAACATGATTGGGTTTGTATTTTGATAGCTTAATTGATTAGGTCATTTTTGCCTAAAAGCTAGGTCATAAACATTTATTTGTGATTCATTGATAACTAGGTTGAAATATTGATTCTTAATCAACTAGTTAAGCCTATTGAATGTTTATGCATATTTTGTGTAACAATTAGTTTGTTGGAAATTCTCTACAAATCTAATTGAGTTTGTTTGTTGATAGACTTTTGTCTAAGACTTGCATTTAGTGAATGATTAAATGTCTTGTCTTAATCACATGAATATATGCTAAGTTTATGTTGAATACATTGTGAGCATATTTGTTGATTCATTGTGATTGTTTGTGATAGCTAGGATTGGTTGTTATTGATAACATCTAGCTAAGTCTTTATGCCTTGCATTTAGACATTTGACAACTTGGATTTGTTTCTACAAACTCCTAGTTGAGCAATTTGTGTTGTCTAGCATAATTTGCATTGAGCATCATTTACATGATCACATAGACACATAATTCTCTTCATTGAGTCAAAGTCTTGTGGCTTCGGGGTGAAGTTGCACAAGCACTGAAGTCCTGCAACCAAGTTGTGGTTGGCAAGCATTGGTCAAGAATCCATTGTAAAAGGCCTGCGGGTAGAGTAGGAGGTGCTCACGCCAATAGTAGTGTATCAGTGGATATCACTAGGGATTAAACCAAGAGTGGCGAGTGGTAGTGTCCATAGCCTGAGGTTATCTAGAGTGAGAGTCCGAGTATCACTTGTGGGTGTAACGTTTTACTCATATAGTGGATTTGAGGATCGTGTGTGGCTAGGAGGATAGCCCGTGGTTTTTCCCTTTGTTTAACGGTTTCCACGTAAAAATCAAGTGTTATTTATTATTCCGCATTTTACACTTGATTTTGTATGTTTGATTTAATTGGGTTACTTGTTTAATATTGACTAATCGAAAAATTGGTAATAATCAATTAACAACCCATTCACCCCCCCCCCCCCCCCCCCCCCCCTCTAGGTTGTAGACACACGTTAAGAGTGTATTTTCACGATTGTACCAATATTAGTATTATAAATTATGATCTGAGCAAGCTTGGTATAAAGTATATTAGACCTTGGCCACCTCCTACTTGGTAGTGGTCTCGAGGGTGTTAATTAAGATTTCTCACCCCGAGCAAATCTTTCGTTAACACTTTTTTACGCCGTCTGTGGGAACACCCACACCCAGTTAATCAAATCAACCGTTTGTATTTTCATTGTTTTACAGGAACCATGAGGCTCTGCTCCTCCCAAGGACAGCACGGAGCTTCGGAACAACCTTCGGCGATGCCAACGCGAAAGGCCCCAAGGAGGGGGAAGAAGTCTGGACATCGCAGTCAAGCTCCGGTCCAGACGACTAATGCGCGGGCTTCTGGCCACCCTATGATAAGCCAGGCCGCGCTCGACCAACAAGCGGCAGCCTTCGTGGAAACTGTCCGCATCCGCCTACTCGCTGAAGGCATCACAGTCCAACCAACAAACCCGAATGATCAGGGAGAACCCAGCAGGCACAGGACCAGGCAGCCTACTTTCGACCGCCTGGGACCTCCTCTTCCAGAGCCAGCTCACGACAGGACTGGGCCTTGACCTTCGATCCGGGATAGGCTAGGACCCATGCCACCAGTTCTGGGAAAGCCATTACAATATCAGCCCAGGCGATTTAAGTCTGCAGCAAATGCTCTAAATCGGGAGCAACAAGAGGCACCTCGCCAGACGGCATTAAGAAGGGAAACTCGGGCACAAGAGGAAGGAAGTCCACAAACCTCCCTAGTGGATCCCGCCTATGAAGAGGATTGGGTAGAGGTCGCCAGTTCATCAGAGGGATCCGACAGAGAAGAATTCGAGGTCAATTCAAAGAAACCCGGGATCAAGCGACTGAGGGATCAGCTGGCAAAGCTACAGAAAGAGGTCCAGTAGATAAGAAAGGGAAAGAACAAGGAGGATAAGAAGGATCCATTAAGCTAAATGAACGCTCCCTTCACCAAGAGGATCCGGGAAGTGGAGCTCCCACCAAAATTTAAAATACCAACAGATAAGTTCTCCGGAACGGAAGACCCCTTAAGTCACCTGGAGAGCTTCGTCCAATAGATGGAGGTCCAGAATACCACTAGAGCAGCTATATGTAGGATGTTCCCAAAGACCCTAACCGACTACGAGAAAACTTGGTTCAGGAAGCTGCCTGCTGGTAGCGTGGATTCTTTCACAAAGTTATCAACAGATTTTTGCTCCCAGTTCTTAGGGGTCAAACCTCATCCAGAAGATCCCATACACCTCCAATATGTGATTCAGGAGCGAGCTGAAATACTTCGATCGTATGTGGAACGTTTTCACAAATAAGTCATACAAATGGGAGTCTTCGTCGAGAAAGAGACTCTCGCCAATTTCAGGCGGAACCTGTGAGTGGGAAAGCTTTTCTGTTTCTTCACCAAGAGACCTCCAGAGGCTTACCAGGAGGACTACGATCGGGCTCTTGAGTAGGTCGAGGTTGACAAACAGCTCAAAGTCAAGATGGAAGACGACGATATGAAAACGGCAAAGCGTCAGAAAAAAGAAGCCCCCAAATCTGAGCCAGCTCAAAAAAATCTGAATAAACCTCCCAATAGGTCGACCTATCATTTCACCACTTCTCAGCTCAGGCAAGAAAGGTATCCAGCAAGACGAACCCCTCATCGTATAGAGCTGTAGCTCCCATAATGCGAGAGGAGAAAGGGTATGATTATTACACTCCCCTGAACATTTCCCGAGAAACAGTCTACCTTGCTATACGAGACAAGGGGCTACTCCAAAAGCCCGCACCCATGAAAGCCCCTGTCGACAAGAGGAACCGGTACAAGTACTGCGACTTCCATGAAAATATGGCCCACAACACTTTAGAGTGTTATAATTTCCACAACCAGATCGAAGCCCTGACAAGGGGAGGATGTTTGATTGAGTTCATGCAATAGGTCAGAGACAATATTCAGATGGGAAGAGAGGTACAAGCCGAGATCCGCGAGCATGTGGAAAAGAGAAAGGGGGAACAGACTGATTTAATGCAATAGATACAGGTGATACATACCATCAGCGGAGGTCCCACATTGGCCGGTATCTCAAATAATTCCAGGAAAAACTATGCAAGGAAGATTCCCCTTGTAGAAGAAGGTCGGGGTATCTTCAAGGTCAGCTAATGCCCTGCGGAGCTCTCCTAGTAAGCACAGATCGTTTTCACTGAAGCAGATGTCTTCAACACCGTACAGCCTCATGATGATCCCATGGTGATCACGATACAGATTGCCAACTGCATGATCTATCGCATGCTCGTTGATACGGGCAGCAGTGTAGATATCCTTGATGTGTAAAATCGTGTTATAAAATACTCACTCGCAAGTGAACGAATCGTGAAGATAAGCACAACGGCAAGTAATGTTCGTTCCCACGAGGAAAAGAGATTTATTAATTAAAACTAATTCTAATTAAAGTTAAATTAAAGCAATCAAAAGATTTGTCGATGATTTAATTAAACTAAAACTAAATTAAATTAAGCTAAGAAAACAATTAAAAAGAATATGGTTGTGATCAAGAGAAGGAAAGCACTAGGTTATCAATGATCCCCAATTATGAACACTCGATATATGGAATTAATTTGTAAACAATATTCAATCAATTCTAGGGTTCATTCTTTGTCTTTAATGTGACTATTACCGTATGGTCATGGGATGAGTCACGTGCTTCCAACCACTATTCACCCTTGGTCTATGGTGTGAACAGTGATCGGAAACCCTTTAAGCGCAAGAATTAAGAACCAAATTCTATACTTTGCTTGGCCTATGCTAAAGATAAAATTCATTCATTCAAAAGAGCATTAATTAAGATTAGGTTTGGTCTATACTCTAACCCTAATTCTCAGATAGTCTTAACCCTAAAATCATGCCAAATAGTTATTCACCCTTGGTCTATGGTGTAAATAAATATTAAAACTAATGAGGATCAAGCAATTAAGAACAATGAATAAATCAAGAATTAAATTGATGAAATAATAATTAATCCATATATGAGCATTCACAAAAGGTTCACATTGATTCCCTAGTTATGGAATTAGTTACACATGTTGAAAATAAAAAGAGAAGAGAAAGAAAAGATAAAACCCATTAAGATCTTCAATTGTAATCTTCTTCGTCTTCAAATCTTCAATGTGTAAAGATGGATGAGTGTGTTGTTGTTCTAGAAATAAAGAGTAGAAAAGTGAAAAGTTCGTTCTTTCTCTCTCAATAAGAAGTATTTATATGATCTCTAAAAATTAGGGCTTTAAGATCTCCTTCGAAAACAAGGAATGTGCACGACCGCTCTCTATACCGCTTGGCGGACTCATGCCTGAACCGCGGTCTGAGTAGCTATGTACCTTCTGATCTTCAGCGCTAGGCGGACCGCGACCGAAGTAATTCTTGTCAAGCGGTATGGACCGCGGGTAACAAACGAGTACCTACTGGTCTGCAGCGCTTGGTGGACCGCGACTTATGCAGTGCATGGAAAGCGACCTCCGCAGCGGTGCTTCACAGATTTGCCCATTTTCTCACTTTTAGACTCCTTTTCTTGGAAAAATTAACAAACACCTCTTTTAAGGACATGTGACCTACACATGCTCAACAAACACATAAAATACCTAATTTCACTCAAGAACAAAGCGCAAATAATAGGAAATGGGGACCTTAAATATGTATAGAAATAGACCGATCAAATACCCCCAAACCTATCTTCTGCTAGTCCTCGAGCAAAACTAGAATAAAAACAAAAACGAAAAACACAAAACCTAAAAACCAAAATAAAATTCTAAACTAAGCCATTTTCGTAGGGAACACGATAGCATTGAGCGTATGCTACAAGCCTTTAGACCCCTAAATAAAACACCTATAAACCTAAAAAAATTATCCTGCAAATACCTGTCATCCAAAATATATTTGAAAAGTGCCCATATTGAAACAATGCATGCAAAAACCAATAAGTAAAAACTAAAGTTAAGTCACGAAACTGAATGCATTGCTCAATTTAATGAAAAGCCCACACTCAAAACGTTCAAGTTTCCAAGCTACCTTCACTAGATGCCATAGATGTAATTCGCCTTGACTCTAATTCTCACAGTATATCACTCATTAATTCACACAGAACCTAGGCTGATACACTCATCAAGCATATGCGATAGAAGTTATGCACAAGAAAATTCAAGTATTGATCGCATATGAATTTATAATTGAAAGAACGCTCAAATGTATGCAAAAGATCTCATGAAAGAATCAAACATTATGAACAAGATAATCACATGAATTATCTATACTTTCATAGCAAGGACCAGTAGATCAGTTAGACTTTCATTTAGGTTGTAATTGGGCCATTGGGTGAGGGTTAAGAAAGAATGGGAAAAAATGGAATTCAAGAACCTAGGACCACACCATGAGAATCTTCAATTGCTCTTCCAGCTTCACATAAATCTTCGTAGTCTTCATTGAATTCATTGTAAATGAAATTTTTATTCATCTCAGTCAAAATCTTCAAAAGTCACCATTTCCTTCTTAACCAAACTCCTCTTGAGTTGATTATAGTAATTGCACTAATGAAAAATTATTCTCTGATTCTCTTCAACTACTTTCCTCTTTTTTTTTCTTTTTTTTTTTTTTAAATAAGAATTCGAATCAGAGAAGTACATAGAAATTCACAAATACCAAACTTACACTTTTGGATTGAATACAGCTCTTCCTTCAATGGTCCGACTAATATACACACGCAGAACCATCACGTCTTCTTCACTTCCTCAAAGCATGATCCCAAGTTATAAGGTATGGCTAAGTTATGGCTTATTGGGTTATATTAGATGTGGTGAAGAAAGAAAAGGCTTATTCAGTGTTTAGCTTCAAACAGGGCTATGGAGCACACACATAAAGGTAGGAAATATTTAAGGCCTTTTAAATGGTTCATACACACATAGTCTAATCATCACTTCCACTGGTTCGACTCACTCAAGATCAAAATAAACATGTGAAATCTTTTATTAATGAAAGTTCTATAATGCTCAATGTATAACCTATAGAGATCAGATCTAATGCTAAGAACCTACTGAGTGTTTAGGAGTAGAAACAAAAGAACCCTCATATAATGATATTTATTTAACGCTTTTTGGCTTAGTGAACTCACAAGGGTAGTCTCCACTATTAATCATGGCAATCCAACTAAGCATCCTATCCACCATCACATCAAGAGCATGTCATAAATTTTGAAAAATGCAATGTAATACTCTAAGTGGCAAGACGTTAGTGTAAACTCAGTGAGTAATGCAAATTATCACGGGGCACAATTCAAAGTAGTTTATCAAGGATTCACAAGAAAACAGACTCTAAAAACAAAAACTTAACTTAAACCCCCTACCCTAAATACACCCCCAAACCTAAATTCAGCATTGCCCCCAATGGTGACAAGAAACAAAAATGGGGTGAAAAACAGAAAATAAATCCAAAATGAAAGACAGAAAATAGAACATCCAAACAAGAAAATAAATAACGAAATCCGAAAGAAACAAAAGAAAACATGAGAAAAAGAAAAACATATCCTCTCTATGATCTGTCGTCCTCGTCTGAAAGGTGCAGAACTTCGGTTCCCTGATCCGAATCCGGGTCACGATGTTCTTCATCATGAAAATGCATCACAGGAGTTCCATCTCTGACATCAGGCTGATAAAATCCGGAACCATCTCTTGCATCAAAATCTGCGCCTGAAGCAGAAGTCTGGAAAGGGGCACCACTCCCGCTATCCACAGAAAACCGGCTAACCATCGAACGCACCTCCTCAATACTTGCCTGAACACCATCAAAGCGCTGGTTCATTCGCCCCTCCAATTCTCCTAAACGTGAATCCATATGGTCCTTCAATGCCTGCAAGAAAAAATCAAAATGACCAAAATCTGGCTGTGCATGGCCTGGCTGTGCACCTGGAATAGGCGATGCAGCATCAATCTGCAGCTGTTCCTCCATCTCAGCATCATGAGCAGCCTGAGCATCACGTGCCTCACGCTCCTCACGGCGACGACGTCTCTCTCTATACGGTCCAATAGTGGGAAGGCTGTGAGAATGAAGCAGATTATTCCAATGAGTAAGACCCATCATAGTAGGTGTCTGCTCCTCTAAACTAGTTTCCACATCAATACTCATAGTCCGACAAAAGGCGGTAATCAAACATGGAAAAACCATCGAAAGGGTATCGTCGGACCCACTCTGACAAATATCTCGAAATATAACTCGACCAATATCGATTGGTCGGCTCGAGACCAGACGATGCAACAATCTAGCTGGTTCATAAAATAACTCTGTCCGATGTCGAGTCGGCATCAATGAATAAGAACTGAAAATGTTCCAAAAGGCTGCATCAACCCGAAGATCACGCTGATACAGTTTAACCATCTGGTTCCACTCCTCTCGACCATCCATACGAAGAACGGCAGCTAATCGTCCCCTGTACTGATCAACCTCCTCTATCCATTCAATCCCACGGTCGGTATTAACCCGAACCTCCGGAACAGCAAAGTATTCAGAAATGGCTTCAGGAGTAATGTGAACAGACACACCTTGAACCAAAACAGGTCCACCCGTCAGAAATCTCTCTGGGACCATACTGGCATAAAACTCCGCCACCACTCTCTTATTCGGCTGTGGAGGCCGTTCAACATATCTCGCCCAGTGGCGAGCAGCCACCATCCCAGGGACAGGAGTATCTGCCAAACTGGAAATATCTATCCCCTTCTCAATTATCCATGGCCGGTCTTGATATTTAGATGAACGGCTTTTGAAATCTTTGTTTTGGGCCAAACGAGGTATAGCTTGTTGCTTTCCTTTGGTAGAAGCACCGGTCCTGGATCGCTTGGCCAAAGACGTGTTTCTCATCTGTGTAAGAACAAACAAACAAAGAAGTTAAGCCAAAAATTCTGTAAAAATCCGGCAGCAATTCGACTCAATGAGCGCATTACTTCTTCCACATCATCAAAAAGGAAATGAACACAATTTAACATCAAAAAGTAAACACATAACTTCTCATAAGTTATTAAAAATTGCAAATTGAGTAATTCCCATGTAAAGGCAAACGGAATCCATATATTGAAGACATTTTGTTGAATCAATTCAATCCAATTCTTCTCTCTCAATATTCATCTCATGGGATTTTAAATTAACTAAAACAATCCAAATCAAAATTCAACAAATACATGTATATGTATAATGCAATTAATTCAAAACCCATTAATCATATGTGCATGAGAACCTTAAATTCCATAGAAACACAATAAAACATCTCATTAATCCTATTGGCACTCAAAGTAGCAAATGAATTTAAAAGAAAATCATAAGAGAGAGAGAGAGACATACCTTTACTCTAATGAAACAAAACAAATTTGGGAAGAATTTAGATGAAGTAAAGGAAGAAGAAAACCAAAGAGAGGGAAGAGAGAATTGGCGCAGCTGCTGTGGGAAATTTGAATTCCACGAGCTGCGCTGTTCCTTATAAGCACAAAATTGTGCCCTACCGCGGTGCGGGTCACTTACCTGCGTCGCGGTATACCACGCGGTGCTGCCTAAATATCTTCTCCTGAACCTGTAAAACGCACCATTTTATGTAATATAGCGCGGGACAGGCAACTTACCTGGAACACGGTACACAAAGCGGTACAGTCCAGTGATGTTACGCTCAGTAGCAAGCGGTGCGGATAGACTGCTCAGAGCACGGTACAACTAGCGGTACATGTCAGAATGCACACGCTCGCCGGACCGCGATGTAAGCGTATGCCTACAGAGCGGTATATGAGGCGGTAAACTTCAGAAGTTGCATGCTTTTAATACCGCGGTCCAGGCAGTGTGCCTAGAAAGTGGTACGTAGAGCGTACGGATCTCTCCTTCTGCCTAAACCTGTTCTGTTCAGCTCAAATTTGCATACATTAAAAAGTATCAATTCCTAATTTGAAAACTAAACCTTCGAGATACCCCCAAACCTGAATTAAACATTATCTGTCAACAAAATTCAAAACAAAATAAAATGACAATGTTCAACTCAAATTAACAAGCACTAGAGACACACACTATTATATGACAAAATAGAAGAAAATAAAAATAGAAATAAAATAAAATAAAATAAACTAAATGAAAAGAAAGAAAATACCTGGGTGGGTTGCCTCCCACCAAGCGCTTTATTTAACGTCTAGGCAAGACTTATGAGAGCTCTACGGCTCTTTGAGCACGATCCATTCAATGGTACGGATTTCATTTGATGGGTTCAAATAAGGTTTCAACCTATGGCCATTGACTTTAAACGATCCTCCGCTCTTTAAATTCTGAATCTCGACTGCTCCATTAGGAAAAACTTGGGTAACACAGAATGGCCCCATCCATTTCGTTTTTAGCTTTCCTGGAAACAACCTCAAACGCGATTGATATACAAGGACTAACATTCCAGGATGAAATTCTTTCCGACGAATATTCTTATCATGCAGTTCTTTAGTCCTCTCTTTATATATCTTTGCATTCTCATAGGCATTGTTCCGAAACTCTTCTAGTTCATTCATTTGAAAACTCCTCTCTTCTCCAGCTTTATCTAAATCGAAATTCAACTTCTTCAGGGCCCAGTAGGCATTATGTTCCAATTCCACTGGCAGGTGACATGCTTTCCCAAAAACTATCCTGTAAGGACTCATCCCAATTGGGGTCTTGTAAGCAGTTCTATATGCCCATAAGGCATCATTAAGCTTGAGTGACCAATCCTTCCGATTTGGTTGCACCGTCTTCTCCAATATCTGCTTAATTTGCCGGTTACTTACCTCAACCTGTCCAGATGTCTGAGGATGATACGGAGTTGCCACATTGTGTTTGACACTATACTTTTTCATTAACGAGGCAAAAACCTTGTTACAAAAATGGCTCCCTCCGTCACTTATGATTGCCCGAGGAGTCCCAAACCTGGTAAAAATATTCTCCTTGACAAACTTCACCACCACTTGGCTATCATTCGTCTTAGTTGCTATTGCTTCAATCCATTTCGAAACATAGTCCACAGCAACTAAAATGTAATTATATCTGTACGAAGATGGGAAGGGTCCCATAAAGTCAATTCCCCATACGTCAAATATTTCCACAACCAACTGGTTTGATAATGGCATCTCATCTCTTTTTCCAATGTTCCCAGTCCTCTGGCACCTGTCACAAGAAATACAAAAAGTATAAGCATCTTTAAATAATGATGTCCAGAAGAAACCTGATTGAAGAACTTTAAGAGCAGTTTTTTTAGCACTAAAGTGCCCTCCACAATGAAGATTGTGGCAAAATTTCAGCACATCTTGCTGCTCTTCTTCAGGGACACATCGCCGAATGATTTGATCGGCACCAAATTTGAACAGGTATGGTTCGTCCCAAAAATAATGCTTGGTGATGGAGAGAAATCTTCTCTTTGCTTGCGAGCTCATCTCAGGTGGTATGATTCCATTTGCGAGATAATTCACAATGTCCGCATACCATGGATCTTTGCCTACTATCTTCAGAAGCTGCTCATCTGGAAAGTTCTCATTAATGGGTAAGTTCTCAGTATGCTCTTTTATTTCATCATCTTCTACTAATCGAGAGAGATGATAATATACTCACTCGCAAGTGCACGAATCGTAAAGATTAGCACAGTGACAAGTAAGGATCGTTCCCACGAGGAAAAGAGATTTATTAATTAAAACTAATTCTAATTAAAGTTAAATTAAAGTAACCAAAGATTTGTTGATGATTTAATTAAACTAAAACTAAATTAAATTAAGCTAAGAAAACAATTAAAAAGAATATGGTTGTGATCAAGAGAAGGAAATACTAGATCATCAATGATCCCCAATTATGAATATTCAATGTATGGAATTAATTTGTAAACAAGATTCAATCAATTCTAGAGTTCATTCTTTGTCTTTAATGTGACTATTACCGTATGGTCATGGGATGAGTCACGTGCTCCCAACCACTATTCACCCTTGGTCTATGGTGTAAACAACGATTAGAAACCCTTTAAGTGCAAGAAATAAGAACCAAATTCTATACTTTGCTTGGCCTATGCTAAAGATAAAATTCATTCATTCAAAAGAGCATTAATCAAGGTTAGGTTTGGTCTATACTCTAACCCTAATTCTCAGATAGTCTTAACCCTAAAATCATGCCAAATAGTTATTCACCCTTGGTCTATGGTGTGAATAAATATTAAAACTAATGAGGATTAAGCAATTAAGCATAATGAATAAATCAAGAATTAAGTTGATAAATTAATAATTAATCCAAACATGAGCATTCACAAAAGGTTCACATTGATTCCCTAGTTATGGGATTAGTTACACATCATAGAAAAAGAAAAGAAAAGAGATTGAGTAGAGAAAACCCGATATGATCATCAAAGAGCTCCTCCAATTCTTCTTCGTCTTCTTCTACAATGGATGGATGGGTCTTGAGGTGATGTGTGGTGATGGAGTGATGGGGGACGGCCCCCTTGGTGGCTAGGGACCTCCCTTGGCTTCCCTTTTTGTCCCTGATTTCCAAATCAAATTCTTGCAGTAAAAGGATCCACCGGAGTAATCTCGGTTTCGCTTCCTTTTTAGTTAGCAAATACTTTAATGCAGCATGATCAGAATAAACAATTACCTTAGATCCTATCAAATATGATCGAAATTTTTCTAAAGCACTAACAACAGCAAGCAATTCTTTTTCTGTGGTGGAGTAATTTAATTGTGCATCATTCAAAGTACGACTAGTGTAGTAAATAACATGAGGTAATTTATCTATTCGCTGTCCTAAAACAGCTCCTACAGCATAGTCAGATGCATCACACATTAATTCAAAAGGAAGGGACCAATCAGGGTTCATAATTATAGGAGTAGATGTCAATTTATTTTTCAGAGATTGAAAAGCATGTAAGCAATCATCATCAAACACAAATGCATTGTCCTTGGTCAAGAGATTACATAGGGGGCGACTAATTTTTGAAAAATCTTTAATAAAACGCCTATAAAAACCTGCATGACCAAGAAAACTTCTCACTCCCTTCACCGAGGTGGGAGGTGGAAGTTTTGCAATTACCTCAATTTTAGCTCTATCTACTTCTATCCCTTTTTCAGAAATAACATGCCCTAAAACTATTCCAGATTTAACCATAAAATGACTTTTCTCCCAACTAAGTGTCAAATTAGTCTCAGTGCATCTTTTCAAAACAAGAGTTAAGTTATCAAGACAATGGTCAAAAGAGTTGCCAAAAACGGAAAAATCATACATAAATACCTCGATAAACTTCTCTAACATGTCGGAGAAAATTGACATCATGCATCTCTGGAAAGTGGCAGGAGCGTTGCATAACCCGAAAGGCATTCTTCGATATGCAAAGGTGCCAAAGGGGCATGTGAAAGTTGTCTTCTCTTGGTCCTCTGGAGCAATGGCAATTTGATTGTATCCTGAAAATCCATCCAGGAAACAATAATAAGCATGTCCCGCCAAGCGTTCAAGCATCTGGTCAATGAACGGCAAAGGAAAGTGATCCTTTTTGGTTGCCGTGTTGAGCTTGCGGTAATCTATGCACACTCTCCATCCTGTTGTCTTCCTTGTTGGAATCAACTCATTGTTCTCATTGGCAACAACAGTGATTCCTGACTTCTTTGGTACCACATGGACCGGACTCACCCACTTACTATCAGATATTGGGTATATAATACCCACCTTGAGTAGTTTCAAGACCTCTTCCCGTACAACTTCTTTCAGGTTTGGATTAATCCTTCTTTGAGTCTCTCTAGAGTACTTTGCATCATCTTCTAATAAGATCTTGTGCATGCAAATGGAAGGGCTTATTCCCTTAATATCTGCTATAGTCCATCCAATTGCAGCTTTATGTTCCTTGAGTACCGTAAGTAACTTTTCTTCTTTTTCCTCATCTAGGTCAGAAGCTATGATCACTGGGAGGGTTTCATTCTCACCTAAGAAAGCATATTTTAGAGTAGAAGGAAGTTGTTTGAGTTCTAATGCTGGGGGAGAACTCGTAGATGGCATCAAGAATTTGTTGACTTCATCTTCAATTTCTGCAATGACTTCTGTAATATCAACATTGTCTTCTATACCCTTTTCTTGTTGTTCTTCTTCATTATCTTCGAAGACGTCTTTCACCCAGTCCAGTAGTTCGTCAAGGCTTTCATTTGATAATTCCTCTTGGATTGCAGAATTAACCACTTCAACCGAACAACAATCGACCGAATAGCCATCGTCGGCTGCCTCAGGCAATTTCAATGCTTCAAAGACCTTGAACTCCACAGTCTCATCTAACACTGTCATTGTTAGCTTCCCATTCTGTACATCAATAAAGGTCTTTGCAGTCGCCATGAAAGGTCTTCCCAATAGAATTGGCTTGCTACCTCTTTCCTTGGCTCCCTCATCCATGTCAAGAATTACAAAGTCAGCAGGAATAATAAGATTGTCTACCTGGACCAGTACGTCTTCAACATAACCTCTTGGGTATCTGACTGAACCATCTGCTAGCAACAATGACATGGTTGTCTTTTTTAGATCATTCAACCCCAATTGCTCATAGATATTGTAGGGCATCAAATTGATGCTGGCTCCCAGATCTAACATTGCTCTCTCCAAGGTGGTACCTCCAATAGTATATATTGATGCAGAAACTTCCGGGATCTTGGAGTTTTGGTGGCAGAGACTTTTGAAGGACAGCATTTGCGCTTCCGGCCATGAATTCCTGATGATTCTCTAGAAACCTCGGTTTGTAAGTGTGCAGACTCTTGAAGAATTTTGCATAGGCTGGCATTTTCTGGATCATCTCCAATAGAGGCAAATTGACATTGACCTTTGACAGGATGTCATATATATCTTTGTATGATTTTTCCAATTTGCTCTTTTGCAATCTTCCTGGGAATGGAACCGGAGGAACATATGGATTTGGTGATTTATGCAGAAGTGGTGTTTTCTTTGACTTTTCCACCACTATCTCTTCTTCTTTTTCTGGTACCATGTTTGTTTCTGAAGGACCTGAAACATCAGTAGAATTATTAGAAAGTTCAGCAGGTCTATTATTAATTAATTCCTTACCATTCCTGAGAACTGTCATGGCCTTTGCTTGTTCAGTATGGCTGGGAAATTTTCCTGGTTCGCTCCTTTGCTTAGCTTCAGCCATTTGTCCAATTTGAGTCTCCAGCTTTCGAATAGCCGCATCCATGTTTTGGAATCGTACAATATTATCATGTTCAGCTTGATTCAATCTTTGATCCATATTTTTTATGAATTGCTTCATTGTATCTTCCAGCGACGAGTTCTTGGATTGATATTCAGGATTCTTGGCACCGGCATTGTATTGTCTCTGACCATAATTATTGTTGTTTCCCCATTGATTTCCGGAATTTTGATTATTGCTCCATGAGAAATTTGGATGATTTCTCCACCCCGGATTGTAGGTATTTGAGAAGGGATCATTCCGTGGTCTTGAATTGAAATTATTCATGGCTTGAATCTCTTCCTCTTCATTAGGTCCAGTACCTCTTGCTTGATAAGCTTCCATGCCATACCCTGGTTGTTCACATCCCATGCATTTATTTTCTCTCATTTGTCCTACCTGGTTCACAAGTAATTCGATGGACTTTTGCATTTGTGACATTTGCATTGAATTCCCGGTATTAGCATCGACTTCATAGATTCCCTTCCTTCTCCTAGAACTCTTTTGATGAGAATTATTGGCTAATTTTTCAAAGATCGATTTCAGCTCTTCCGGTGTCTTGTCAGTCATGGATCCTCCACAAGCGTTATTCACCAAAACTGTTGAAACGTCATTAAGGCCATCATAGAACCATTGACAAAGTTGGTGGGTATGGTACCCATGCTGAGGACAATCAAAAAGAAGCATTTTGTAACGCTCCCAGGCTTCATAGAATGTTTCTTGGTCTCCTTGGAAGAAATTAGTAATCTTGGCCCTTATCTCACTGGTTTTCTGAGGATAGTAGAATTGGTCAGTCAGCTTCTCTACTACCTCATCCCAGGTTGTCAGTGAGGCTGGAGGCAGGGTCAACAACCAAGTCTTAGCTTTGTCCTTTAAGGCATGTGGAATACACCTCATACGCAGCTGGTTTTCTGTCACCCTATTGTTTGGAAAGGCTTGAATTGCTGCGTAGAATTCTCTGAGGAATTTGAGCACATCTTCATTCGGTAGACCATGAAAAGCTGGCAGCAAATTATAATGGAAGCTTTTCAGCTCATAGTTTCGTGCTGCCTCATCTAGTGCGATGCACAAAGGATGGTTGTCAACAAAAGGCCTACTATAATCCTTCATGGTTTTGATAAGTACAGCTGGTGGATCTGGAACCTGTTGAATGTTGCGATCTCCATCGTCTGCCATTGCTCTTAGTCTAATACGATCAATGTTGTCGTTCAATGGTAGTAATTCTCCTTGCAGTGATCTTCTACCTTGCATTCACCGTTGAAATCCTGTAACCAAAGACAGACACACTGGTAAACTATGATAATAAAATAAAATAAAATAAAAATAAAAAATTTAAAAATTAATGACACGACTACCTAAGCTAGACTAAATTTATTAACTAAAACTAAAACTAGAATTAACCAATAAATTCAACTTTTCCCCGGCAGCGGCGCCAAAAACTTGATGTGTAAAATCGTGTTATAAAATACTCACTCGCAAGTGCACGAATCGTGAAGATAAGCACAACGGCAAGTAATGTTCGTTCCCACGAGGAAAAGAGATTTATTAATTAAAACTAATTCTAATTAAAGTTAAATTAAAGCAATCAAAAGATTTGTCGATGATTTAATTAAACTAAAACTAAATTAAATTAAGCTAAGAAAACAATTAAAAAGAATATGGTTGTGATCAAGAGAAGGAAAGCACTAGGTTATCAATGATCCCCAATTATGAACACTCGATATATGGAATTAATTTGTAAACAATATTCAATCAATTTTAGGGTTCATTCTTTGTCTTTAATGTGACTATTACCGTATGGTCATGGGATGAGTCACGTGCTTCCAACCACTATTCACCCTTGGTCTATGGTGTGAACAGTGATCGGAAACCCTTTAAGCGCAAGAATTAAGAACCAAATTCTATACTTTGCTTGGCCTATGCTAAAGATAAAATTCATTCATTCAAAAGAGCATTAATTAAGATTAGGTTTGGTCTATACTCTAACTCTAATTCTCAGATAGTCTTAACCCTAAAATCATGCCAAATAGTTATTCACCCTCGGTCTATGGTGTGAATAAATATTAAAACTAATGAGGATCAAGCAATTAAGAACAATGAATAAATCAAGAATTAAATTGATGAAATAATAATTAATCCATATATGAGCATTCACAAAAGGTTCACATTGATTCCCTAGTTATGGAATTAGTTACACATGTTGAAAATAAAAAGAGAAGAGAAAGAAAAGATAAAACCCATTAAGATCTTCAATTGTAATCTTCTTCGTCTTCAAATCTTCAATGTGTAAAGATGGATGAGTGTGTTGTTGTTCTAGAAATAAAGAGTAGAAAAGTGAAAAGTTCGTTCTTTCTCTCTCAATAAGAAGTATTTATATGATCTCCAAAAATTAGGGCTTTAAGATCTCCTTCGAAAACAAGGAATGTGCACGACCGCTCTCTATACCGCTTGGCGGACTCATGCCTGAACCGCGGTCTGAGTAGCTATGTACCTCCTGATCTTCAGCGCTTGGCGGACCGCGACCGAAGTAATTCTTGTCAAGCGGTATGGACCGCGGGTAACAAACGAGTACCTACTGGTCTGCAGCGCTTGGTGGACCGCGACTTATGCAGTGCATGGAAAGCGACCTCCGCAGCGGTGCTTCACAGATTTGCCCCTTTTCTCACTTTTAGACTCCTTTTCTTGGAAAAATTAACAAACACCTCTTTTAAGGACATGTGACCTACACATGCTCAACAAACACATAAAATACCTAATTTCACTCAAGAACAAAGCGCAAATAATAGGAAATGGGGACCTAAAATATGTATAGAAATAGACCGATCAATCCTCTTCAAAGATACCTTGAAAAAACTGAACCTGAAGCAATGGTGTTACAATAGTTGTACAACTCCGCTTTATGGATTTACCAGGGATTCGATCATACCGGTGGGATCGAAGATTCTCCCAGTGATCGTTGGAACCACTCCTCTCCAACAGAATGTTATGATAGACTTTGTTGTGGTCGACACCCCATCGGCCTACATCGCCATCTTAGGGAGACCATTCCTGTCCTACTTGAAGGGAGTCTTGTCTATATACCACAATGTCCTGAAGTTCCCAGTGGGAACCAAAGTGGGAGAGGTACGTAGAGACCAGCAAGCAGCTAGGAAGTTCTACGCAGTGTCCGCCAATCCTACATCTTTAGCAAAACAGTTCGTACATGTTGCAACAATCCAGGACATGGAGGCATCCGGGATAATCCAGGAAGATATGGAGGCATCCCGGATAATCGAGGAAGATATGGAGCCCGCGGAGCACCTAAAAAGTGAACCCATTATGCCTTATGAGGAAGAACAGAGCAAGGAATGGGCCAGCAGGAAACCCGTAGATAGACTAGAGGAGATACCTATCACAAGTGACATTCCCTTTAAGGTCGTCAAGGTCGGGGCTACCCTCAAACCAGAAGTGAAAGAAGGCTTGATTGGGCTTCTCAGAGAATTCAACGATATCTTCGCTTGGAGCCACGATGAGATGCCTGGGATCCCGGTATCATTGGCCGCCTATCGATTAGTGGTAGATCTAAGAGTCAAGCGCGTCAAATAGAAGAGGTGTCACTTTAACACTGAGAGGAACGCTGCTGTGCAGGAAGAAGTAGAGAAATTGATCAAGGCAGGGTTTATCAGAGAAGTGCCCTACCCCGAGTGGATCGCCAACATTGTCATGGTTACGAAGGCGAATGGGAAATGGCGTATGTGTGTCGATTACACCGACCTCAACCGGGCATGTCCAAAAGACAGTTTTCCTTTACCAAGGATCGATCAGCTGGTTGACTCCACGTCCAGAAATAAACTTCTTAGTTTTATGGACGCATTCTCAGGGTATAACCAGATTAAGATGCACCCAGCTAACCAAGATAAGACCAGCTTCATTACTGGGAAGGGCTTGTACTGCTACAAGGTAATGCTGTTTGGCTTGAAGAATGAAGGGGCTACATATCAGCGGCTGGTTAACAAGCTGTTCAAGCCCGAGATCGGAAAGACGATGGAGGTATACATCGACGACATGATCACAAAATCACCAACCGCAGAAGGACATCGGGAAGACCTTCGCAAGACCTTTCTTATCCTAAGAGAAAATCAGATGCAGCTGAACCCCTCCAAGTGCGCTTTCGGGGTAACAGCGGGGAAGTTTCTAGGTTTCATCGTTTCATGGTTCATGAGAGAGGCATAGAGGCCAACCTAGAAAAAATCAAAGCTATCTTGGACTTGGAATCCCCCAAATCACTCAAACAGGTGCAAATTTTGACTGGGCTTGTAGCAACGCTCAACAGGTTCATCTCTCGCTCCACCGATAAGTGCCTCCCTTTCTTCAAAGCCATCAAGCAAGGGAGAAACATGAAATGGAGCCCAAAGAGTGAGCAAGATTTTCAAGCCTTGAAGAAATACCTAACAAGCCCACCATTGTTAGTCAAGCCGGATCCCGGAGAAGAGCTGCAAATCTACCTGGCCGTCTCAAAAACTGCAGTAAGCGGAGCTTTGGCCAAGGAGTGTGGTGATGGGATTCAAAGGCCCATATACTATGTGAGTCATGCTTTAACCAAGTCAGAGAAAAATTATAGTCTCCTGGAGAAGCTCGCCTATGCTCTGGTGACCTCAGCGAGAAAGCTCTGTCCCTATTTTCAAGCTCATTCGATAGCAGTGGTGACAGACCAACCTTTCTATCAATTTTTACAAAGACCAGATGTGTCCGGAAGGCTAGTCTTGTGGGCCCTAGAGCTCACTCAGTTTGACTTAAAATATAAGCCCAGTACCATGATTAAGGCACAGGCTTTGGCAGACTTTGTTGCGGAATTTTTAGTGCTCCCAGGCCAAGCGATCCCCGCAACCTCGAATGTGGTCCCTGAGAAGACTTCTGAGATCGATAATTGGCAGGAAAATTGCAAGTTTTAGACCCTCTATACAGATGAAGCGTCTGGGCAAGCTGAGGGAGGAGCTGTCATAGTTTTAATAGACCTGGAAGGAACTGAATTCTGTCACTGCTTCAGGTTCGAGTTTAAAGCCACTAATAATGAAGCAGAATACGAAGCCCTCCTAGGTGGGATGAAGGCAGCCATCGAACTGAAGGCCTACTACCTGCAAATCAAGAGCGACTCATTACTTGTAGTCAATCAGGTGTCTGGGTTGTACAAGGCAAAAGGAGATAACATGGCCCCCTACCTAAGGCTAGCTCAATCGCTTAAAAATAAATTTAAGGGGTTCAAGATTGATCAGGTGTCTCGACACCAAAAGCACCACGCGGATGTTCTAGCTATGGTATCCGTAAATGGAGGCCAAGCCTTACCACGGGGAGTTCCTCTCCAAGTGATCTCCCAACCAAGCATAACCGCGAGAGAGGAAATCTGCTCCCTGGATCATCAGCCTTGCTGGATGGATTCGATCGTTGCCTACCTCCAATGGTAAAGCTTCCCGAAGAGCCCTATCAAGCCCGAAGAATTAAAAGGCTCTCTGTCCGATATTGCCTGGTAGACGGGTACCTCTGCAGCAGAGGAAGATCCATCCCCTTACTTCAGTGTTTACATCCTGATGACGCTAAATAGGTATTAAAAGAGGTTCATTCTAGGGACTGTGGGAACCATATCGGTGGAGAAGCTTTGGCATATCAAGTGCTTTGTATAGGATACTACTGGCCGACTGTCCACCAAGACGCAAGAAGCTTTCACGATCTTGCGAACCATGTCAAAGGATTTCGAACTTGAACCACCTGCCACTAGAGCGGTTGTCATCTCTGAGTTCGCCCTACCCATTTGCCATGTGGGGGATCGACCTAATTGGACCACTTCCCACCGCTCTTGGGCAAGCAAAATATGCTATCGTGGCTATCGATTATTTCACATGATGGGTCGAGGCAGGGTCTCTCTCCAGAATATCAGAAAAGAATACCACCAAGTTCATCAAAACCAACGTGGTCTGTAGATTCGGGACCCCTCTCATCATTGTAGCCGACCTAGGCAAGCAGTTCGACAACGCCCGATTCAAAGACTTCTACGAAGGTTTGGGAATCGACCTCAGGCTCGCTTCACTAGCCCATCCTCAAACCAACGGGCTAGTGGAATCCACTAACAAGACTATCAAGAGGCTGCTGAAGAATAAATTGTAGCAGAAGAAAGGTAAATGGGCCGAGGAACTGCCCGAGGTCCTCTAGGCATACCGGACTACAAGGAGGACAGCTACCGGGGAAACACCTTACTCCCTAGCCTTTAGAGCCGAAGCAGTCCTCCCCATCGAGCATAAATTGACCTCATTCAGGGTGCAGCACTTCGAACCAGAAAGCAACGAGGTCAAACTCCGAGCTAATCTAGACCTCTTAGAAGAGAAACAAGACCGAGTAGCTGAGAAAATGGTGATCTACCAAAGCAAGATCGCTAGGTATTTCAACCGAAAGGTCAAAGCCCGGAATTTCAAAGAAGGGGATCTGGTGCTCAGGAAGGTGGCCTCGAATAGTTGGAAAAGGTCGGATGGAGTCCTAGGCCCCAATTGGGAAAGGCCATACCTGGTAAAGGTAGTTGCTCGCAATGGAGCCTACAAACTCGAAGATATGGATGGATGACCCATCGACCACACCTGGAACCAGATCACTTGAGGAAGTTCTACCCTTGAGCAGGGGACTCTTGAGCAGATTACCCTCATTTAGGTTGCAATAAAATCCCTAATAAAGATGTACTACATCCCGATCATCAATAAAGTCTGTGTTTTTTCTTTATCTCCGATTATGTTCTACATTAATATCCACAAATTCAACTGGAAAATTCGACATAGTTACCTCAAGACCATGGGTGAGCCGGGAAACCCCCTTGCTGCCTCTGATGCCTTGGCTGGGCACCACCCCTCGCCAAGAAGGGTCCAAGCGTAAGAGCATAGTTGCCAGCAGGACCTCGAGACCAGGGACTAGCCGGGGAAGCCCCCTCGTTACCCCTGATGCCTTGGTCGGGCTACCACCCCCAAGAAGGGTCTGAGTGTAAGAGCATAGTTGTCATCCAAACCTCGAGACCAGGAAATAGCTAGACAGCCCTTCTGATGCCTTGGTCGGGCTACCACTGATCGGTCTATTTCTATACATGTTTTAAGTCCCCATTTCCTATTATTTGTACTTTGTTCTCAAGTAAAATTAGGTATTTTATGTGTTTGTTGAGTATGTGTAGGTCACATTCCATAGAAGAGGTGTTGGATGTTATTTTGGAGAAAAGAAGCAAAAAGATGATTTTTGGCTATGCAGATCACTCATATTGCGGGCCCCATATCTCTCTCCTTAGTTTGAATTGTGTGTCCTACTACCTATGGATGGAAATCCCCAGAAGTCTAGTTTCCGGCGCACTTTTCGGATCGCAATTCCAATATTCCTAAAAGATGTTATGCCCGTTTTAGTACCCGATGGTCAGATCAGTCATAATTCCGTGAATAGTGACGGGATTTATTTTGCAAGTTGTCGGAACGAGAAATATTACCTTCTTGGACATGAGTCAGAGTCTTGGAAAGCAAGTTGACACCTAATCCTTATCATCCTTCAATAAGTAATCAATTTGAGTGGATTAGGAAAGGAATAAAATCCCAAAAAGGTAGAGTTCTAAAAGGGAATTGATTTCCTTGTTGTTTAAGGACTTGACTTATCATCTAAAGCCAATTTAAACCCCTGTGAACCCTAATTTCGGGAGACACAAGCTAAGGGAGGTCCCAAGCCACCAAGGGGGTCGTCCCCCATCACTCCACCACCATACATCATCACACACTCATCCATCTTTACACATTGAAGATTTGAAGACGAAGAAGATTACAAGTGAAGACGAAGAAGAACTCATTGGAGGCCTCAATGGGTTTTATCTTTTCTTTCTCTTCTCTCTTTATTTTTGCTATGTGTAACTAATCTCATAACTACGGAATCAATGTGAACCTTTTAGGAATGCTCATATATGGATTAATAATTATTTTATCAATTCAATTCTTGATTTATTCATTGTGCTTAATTGCTTGATCCTCATTAGTTTTAATAATTATTCACACCTTGACCATAGGGTGAATAATAATTTGGCATGATTTTAGGGTTAAGACTATTTGAGAATTAGGGTTAGTGTTGACCAAACATAATCTTAATTATTGATCTTTTGAATGAATGAATTTTATCTGTAGTCTGACCAAGACAAAGTAGTAGAATTTGGTTCTTAATTCTTATACTTAATGGATTTCTGATTATTATTCACACCTTGACCATATGGTGAATAACAGTTGGGAACACGTGACTCAGCCCGCGACCGAACGGTAATAGTCACATAAAAGATAAAGAATGAACCCTAGAATTGATTGAATCTTGTTTACAAATTAATTCCATATATTGAGTGTTCATAATTGGGGATCATTGATGACCTAGTGCTTTCTATCTCTTGATCACAACTATATTCTCTTTAATTGTTTTCTTAGTTTAATTTAATTTAGTTTTAGTTTAATTCAATCATCAACAAATCTTTTGGTTGCTTTAATTTAACTTTAATTAGAATTAGTTTTAATAAATAAATCTTTTTTCCTCGTGGGAACGATCCTTACTTGTCACTGTACTTATCTTCATGATTCGTGCACTTGCGAGTGAGTAGTTTATAACACGATTTTCCACATCAACCACCCCCAAGAAAGATCTGAGTGTAAGAGCATAGTTGTCATCAAGACCTCGAGACCAGGAAAAAGCTAGACAGCCCTCCTAATGCCCTGGTCGGGCTACCACCCCTAAGAAAGGTCTAAGTGTAAGAGCATAGTTGCCATACAGATCTCGAGATCAGGAAATAGCTAGACATCCCTCCAGATGCCTCGATAGGGTTACCTCTCCTGAAACTGATTTTAACATAAATATTCGTTTCGTTCACAAGATTAAGATCATCATGATAAGAGTTCCCTCCGAAGCCAGATTGAAGTATGAACAAATCATCATCAAAGATGCAGGTTTGATTCATAGTCAGGATCAGGAATAAAGCAAGAGGTTCTCAATCGAGGTGGAAGCTCGTAATCAAGGTCAATTAAAACAAATATGAAGGAAGTTATATCTGTTTCTCATTAATAACAAATGAGCATATCCCCCAGTAAGGCTACATCCATCAAACGAGAAGCCCAACCCCCGAATCAGGGCTACAAAAAAAAAAAGATACCAACTAAACTAATCATGAGTAAAGCGGGATGCCCACCCCATTTCTAGACAATCAAGGCCAGTCATGAACAGGTAGCGTCAAGCTTTGGAGCCCTCTTGATTTCCCCATGCCGATTCCCCTCCCTCATGTTGATCCTCGCCATCAACTCCTCCTTCAGGTGGTTGCCCGTCTTGGTTATCCTCGCCAACCATCTCTTCTTTCAGAGGTTCCTCCTACTAATCAGTAGGATCTTCCTCCAGGACTTCGTTGATCACTAACATGACCTCAGGAGGGATAGCTGCATCATGAACGGCAGCCATGGACCCCGTCTGGCTCCTGTCGACCTCCATTTCCACTCTAGAGGGTCCCTCAGAAGAGCTCCTTGCTCCTTCCCAGCTCCTGATTAATCTCCTTTGGACCACGCGGATAGAACCTTACTTGAAGATTCCTCAGGACCTGAAGTAGTAAAGATAGGGAGGAGGAAGTGGAGGGTTTGCCTGGACGGGCTGCTTTCCAGCTCCCGCCTGGTTAGAGGGAACCAATCCATCATCGTCAGGGCAAGACAACTCATGCAGCCTTAGTCATTATCTCCTCTCTATCCCAACTGGCGATGGATGATAGATCAAAAGGAAGGGGGAGAGCTTCTGCAACTTGGAAGGAAGCATAGAAATATCCGTCTCTAAAGGAGATTGATAACATCGTAAAATATACCTTTTGAGGTCCCCATTTCCTATCAGTTGCTTTTATTTTTGAGCATATTTTGGTATATAATATGTTTCGTGAGCATTGTGTAGGTTATATACCTTAAAATAAGGTGTTGAGCTAAATTGAAGAGTTTTGGAGTTAGAAGGACTGAAAATGGAATTGCTCGTGCAGTACACTCAAATTAGGAAGGTCATATCTCCCTTATCAGATCGAACTATATCAGCCACTACCTATTTTCGGAAAGCCCCGGATGTCTACTTTCCAGCGCTTTTTACAGATCGTAATTCCGAGTTTTCTGGAGGAAGTTATGGCTGTTTCCTGTAACGGTGCGCGAAGCTGTCAGGTGTACCACGGACCAACCGCGGGCCGTACCGCGGAAGTTGACAGAATGTCCACTTCCAGCCCGTTTTTGAGGGGCATTTTTGTCCTTTCACCCCCAACTCGTGACCTAACCTCCCAACACTCTAAAAAAACCCCATTTTCTCTCCTCTCTTCATTCTACACAGACTCTCTTCCCCTTCTCACGCCTCTTCTCATCTCTCTTCCCTTTTCTTCTCTTTTCTTCATCTTCTTCACCAAGAAGTGAGAGACCCAGCTCCCATGGAGGTTTTTCCTCCATGGGAGCTTGCCATACACCTACACCACACCATTTCACACCTTCTCCATCCATCTTAGAGTAGATTGCAAGGAATTAGGAGCCAATTTCGAGCTAGGATGGCTAGGAGCATCTTTGGAGGCTTGTCTTCAAGGGTTTGCTCTTATTTGCTTATTTCTTTGTATTTCTTGTTGTCTTTGATGTGTAACCCCGATTTGAGAAATATTGTAAACCTTCACATGTGCAATATATGTATGTTTGTATTTAAATTAATGCGGGTTATGTTTTACTCTTTGCTAATTTCATGAATTAAACTCTTATTGTGAAATCCATGTGTGTGGAGGGTCAAAATTGATGTGTATGCATGATTGGGTTTAGGAGTAGAGTAATTTAATGTAGGAGTAGTGTAATTTAGCTTCCCATGAGTGTTTGTATGTTAATGAATGGCCAAAATACCATGTATTGAGTAATTTGAGTATTAGGGATTTTAGCCCCAAAGAGTGGAAAGGGTTTGAGTTCAGGCATTTAGTTGCTAAATTGGCCTTGGTTTATATCCTTATACTTAATGGGTCTTTTTAAGACACATTTGCCCATCATTGGCCGGATTGGGTGATGAATTAATTTGGGATGATTCCTAAGTCAAGAGGATGGACCCTTAATTTATATTGAATGGTCTTAATGTAAATACACCAACTTATTGCACATTGTTGTTTGGTGAACTTGTTTTCCATGTCTAGCCATCCTAGGGAGTTGACTAAACCGAATCCGTATCTAGAGTAAAGATAAACCGAATTCCTCTTGTGCTCGTGTAGTTATAGGGGTATTTCATTGCTTAATGCTTTCACTCGGTTAGCCACCTTGTGAATGATATTTAGGCTGTGTGTTATATATCGCGTGGTTCGCATTAATATGTTCATCGTGGTATCCTCTACATTTGACCAGTAAATTGAGAGATCACTAGGCTGGCATGTAGAGCTCGTGTATGTGTCCCACAGTCCTTAATGGATTCATGTTTTTGTATGGATTCAATCTCTATGCACTCGAGAGAGGGTAGAGATTAATTAAAGGGACACGAGCATATAACATACGTGTTGTATGGGTATCTCGTATTCTTAATGCTTTCACTTGGTTGCCATCCCATATTTGGTTAGCCCTGTGGATGAATTATTGGCCGTAGTATGGCCCACGTGGTTGCGCATTACATGCCCAACGAAATAACATGTGTATATGATCAAAAGTGAGAGTATCACTAGGCTGGCATACATGGCTCTTTTGTGTGTTCTATGGTACTTAATGAATTCATGCATATATGTGGATGTGATCTCTAAGATATCGAGAGAGATTAGAGATCAATTAAGCGGACCCGAGCCTATGATATATTTGCACATTTGAGGGACTAGGTGAGTCTAGTGCTTAATTAGGAGGATTGTCACGGTTGAGTCATTTCCCTAGCATATCCACATTTCATGCATCTCTCCATTCCATTCTATCCATGTATATATTATTTGTGTAATTTATTTAGTTATATTATTATTTACTTTTCCGCACACGCAACACACGAGTTCACTCGGCGTGTTGTATAGCTAGAACTAGAGACGGTCGATGAATCCCACCTCCCTATGGAACGATACCCTCACTTGCCGCTTTGCTAGTTTGCATAACTATAGAGCACATTGCGTAGGACTTTTTATAAATATCTTTTTGAGATCCGCAATTCCCTAACGACAGAATAGCAGGTTATCAGAGGTCTCTGCCTCAGCTTGCAACTTGGCCACTTGAGCAATCAGATCATGATTCTCAAGGTCCAAATTCTTAGCCTCGGTTTTCCAAGATTCCCTATGCTTGGCCCGCCTGGTAGATTGGAGGATTTCTTGATCAAATGACAGCTTTGTCCTTTCATAATCACAGCGGAGCTTGGCCTGCTCAATCTCCATTTTACCATGGCTGGAGGTCATCTCTTGCAGTAATGTCTGAGCCCGTTTGAGCAATCACATGGCTCTCTCAGCCTCGGCATCGACCTTCATAACCCGATCACGGAGGGAGGAAACTTGGTGACCCATAACCACGTTTAACTTGAAGGCCTATAAGATACAAATCCAGGGTTCGGAGTCGATCAAGTTGACAGTCACAGAAGCAATATAGAGGAGAAATAATTACCTCAGCAAAGACAGCAGACCCCTTGGTGAGCAAGACATCAACGGGCATCGAGGCCATCTTAGAGAGCCCACCACCCGGGCAAGATACAATGAATTGTTCCAAAACTTCGACCTGCCCCGTCGAGCTCGACTGAGGGCGAGAGTGACTAGGAGGAGTCCCTACGACACCTACTTCAAAGTCCTCCAACGCTCGGGGAGTTGGAAGCACAGTGGCATCAAATAGATGAGTCGTAGGAACGGCAGTAACAACAGCAAGGGGGAAGCAGTTGCATCACCAGTCTGGGGAGCCCTATTTAATGCCCGAGAAGCCCGCGATGCAAGGTGTGCCATCCTAGACCCAGCTGGGGAGGTAGGCAGAGCAGAAGCTGACGCCACCCCAGTAGAGGGTGGAGGAGTGTGGGCTTGCTAGAGTTGCTGAGCTTCGCAGGAAGCTGGGGCCACAACAGAAACTAAAATAATAATAATAATAATAATAAAATAAATATAAATAAATAAATATATATATATATATATATATATCAGAACTGAGCTAGTTAACAAAGCAAAGCAAGATAGTTCAGGGTTCCTTACTGGGAGTAGCATCAGAGATCCTTAGGTATTTATTTACCCTACGAGGGTCTAAGGGATCGGCAGTAGGGAACATCGGGTTCAAATAATTCCTTGCAAGGATGGCCTTCAAAACGGTTTCTGACTCAGCTGATAAGGAATCCCTATCCTATGAAGGTTTGTCACTAAAAGCTGTGGGAACCACAAACTCGTGCCCGCCAATGAAGACCGAGCTTCCCCAATCACCCCCAGCCAGGATCCACTCCTCTTTCCAGGCAGGATCTTTCTTTGAAGCACCAGGAACGATAAAGTTGAGCTTGTTCTTGGCCTTTGCATAGAACTGCCCTCGGGGAGCACCAGGACAGGCTTCCAATTTGAAAAAGGTAAGCCATGGGCTCCCTAGTCACCTCGCTTAACCCGTACTGTTCCCTCCACAGCACGAGAAAGCCGATCAGATGCCTCCAAAAGCTGGGCGTCAGTTGGAGAGGGGCTAGCTGTATGGCATTGAGAGCTCACCGGAGGGAAGGGTGAAGAGGAAGCCTGACCCAGTTCTCAAGGGCCGCTACATGAATCGGAAGCACGCCTTTTGGAGGATTAAAGAAGGCATAGTTTTTGGGAGGAACCGAGATAGAAATACTATCAGGGATGCCATATTTGGACCTCAGGCGATCGATCGAATTTGGGTCGGTGACAAAGTCGGGAATAACCCTAATGTCATAGGGAGGAAGCCTCTCCAAAGGAGGACCAGTAGCTTGGACTTGACCCTTTTCCCGCGGCGTCGCCACCGATCTCTCTATCAGAATCGTCGTCGACTAAGTCCAGAGGATGGTCGGGACGATTAGAAAACCCGGTCCCGATGGACACGTTCCTGTTCAACCGCCGACGTTGCGGATTTGGTGGAGAATCATCGCTATCTAGGCTTCTTCGTGCTCATTTTTGGGGTGAGACTAATGACCTCCTCGCCATCGACAATGGAATCAACGGAGTCGTGACTGGCTTTCGACATGATGGAATGAAGTCGATGAGGATGAAGAACGAGAAAAAGAGATGTGCTTGAGAGAAGGCTTTTCTTGGGAAAATTTGAAATTTGAAATTTGAAAGGTATGAGTAAGGCGTTGGAATAACCAAGTATAAATAGGCAATAGAGCAGCAGCATGGGCCGTCAAAGTTTCAGTTAAGATCACCTCGAATCGCGGGAACTGCCGTAACGCAGCTGGATTAACTTGGGAATAAACCGGTCAGCTCTCGCCATGTCACTCGTGCAATTAATGGGAAGATTTCCCCCAAGATTCTTGTAACGGTAAAGAATGAGAAATTCTCCAAATAAAATAGGAAATCTAACTTCAACCCCAAACTCAATCACCGGCGTTTAAGTCAGAGGGGACTTCTGTTAATAGCCAAATTTAGCTAGGGACCAAAGGGAAATTTTCCACCCTCCTAGTCTGACCCCAGGCCTGAGGTTATCCATTAGGGGACCATGGTTCCCAAAGTCGAGCTATGGTACCACCCCACAGAAATAAAAGGTGAGCTCCCGAAACACCCGGGATAGAACCCGGCGCGATCAGATCGAGCCCGCCCCACCAAACCAAGAATCGAGAAGCTCCTCGAGGTCGAGACTACCTCGTAACCTCTCCGGAAGCTCGCCAAAACCCCGCTGTCATAGAGGAGTGTCCGCAGGGGGCTGTATCAAGCTCCAAGTGATCAAGGGAGGTCAGGCTGAGCTCCTAGCTAGACTAAGCTCCTGAATACCGGAGCCAAGACACTAATCTACCTCGCCATACGAGACAATACATACCATATTCAACGACCCCTATGAGGGATCATGCGGTGAAGATAGGAAGATACATTGGATCATATCTGGAAACATTACGTACGTGCAGAACAAGTAATAGAGTCCAAAAAGGAAACAAACTAATCTCCACCAAGATATTCTCAACTCAGCTATTAACTCAAAGTCAATGACATTTAAATGAGAGATCCTATCCGATAAGGAGGGAAGAGACTAAGAAAATCAAGGGGAGAATCAGTTGGTTTAACCTACCAAAACTATGTATAAATAGAAAAAAGAGTGAAAGAGAAAATGACTACTTTTCGACAAGCATACGACAGCCACCCTACTACACCCTAGTGAAATGGAGAGCATTTGAGAGATTTCTTGTACATGAGATATCATTGATAATAAAATCATCTTTATTCTCTTTCGATTGTACCAATATTAGTATTATACATTATGACCTGAGCAAGCTTGGCATAAAGTATATCAGACCTTGGCCACCTCCTACTTGGTAGTTGTCTCGAGGGTGTTAATTAAGATTTCTCACCCCGACCAAATCTTCCGTTAACAAAAGGGAAATTGGATGAAGGATATATAGATGATGGAAACTAAGGAGCTAACGGATATGAAAGTAAATACTGGGCAATGCAACAAACTTGTCAATATGCACGTCTATTCAAAGGTAACCGACCTAGGATGTATAGAGTCGGTTATTTATCCCTAGAAAGTGGTCAACCTAGGATGTATGTGTTTAAGCTATATGGCTATATGGTTATGTTATGGGTATGAAATGAACGGTAGTGTTTGACCTCAAAATTGGCAAGGGAGCACACATATAGGGAAATGGAAATGTGTTTAGGCTATATTAGTAGTTATGCACACACATTGCCTATGATCATTTCCAACATTCCATCTAAAAAGGGAATACATGCTTTGGTAGGCAGTCCGATTATATGATGCATGTTCTATGACACATGATGCTTGTTGATGTAATGAGACTATGCATGGTGTTTGAATAGTGTTTAAATATTTGAAAACATTTTCCCTCGAATTTGTACATTTTTGGCTCGTATTTGTGAACTCACAAGGGTATCTCTCTCTCCACTATTAGAACAAGGCGCTTGAGCACCGAGTCCCCTTAACTTGGACACCAAAAGATGGGACTAACCCATGAAGTGCAAGTGAGACCCCTAAAATGACTAAGAGCTATGAACAAGCACACTAAGCATGCACAAATTCGCCACAAACCCTATGCTCAAGGTATCTCAACAAGCCAAATTAAGCTCGAAAATATTGGCAAAGTAGCAAATTTTGAAATATTTGACACGAAAATTGACTCAAGACAACTATTTGACAAGAAAATTGATTCAAGATACAAAACGACTCAAGGACACAAAAAGACAACTCACAAAGGCGTCTACACCCCCAAACCAAAACTCAACATTGTCCTCGATGTTGAAGACAAGAGAGTCCGGCCTAGCGGTGGGCACCTAACATGACTCAAAAAAGGCTCATAGATAAATAAAGGCAAACAATTGAATTAGCAATTAAGAACAAAGGCACATAAGTTCATGCTCAAAACCTACATCACGCATTTACCAAAATTGATGGAATGGGGGCATAACAACCCCAAACCAAATCTAACTATATGCATCAAGACTCGTACAAAAATAATGCATGCACTCACATCCCCAAAACCGAGTTAGACTATATATGTCAATTAAATATGTACACTCGCATGCAATCATCCATAAGAGCCTTCAGCTCATTCATCAACAAAAGAATAAATCAACTATATCTAAAAATCAAATATCATCATTTACAAGTGATCTATCCAAAATGTCGTACCAAACAATCTCTACCAAAATCCTCCACCAATTATTCCATAATACAAATAAAATAAAAACAAGAAAAAGAATAATTAGAAATGCAAACTTAGGTGGGTTGCCTCCCACAAGCGCTCTGTTTATCGTCTGGGCAAGAAGTTGCTATGGCATTTTGGCTCTTCGAACTCTAATTTGCATGCTCTCCTTCATAAAGATGAGGTCCTCGCTCTTTTTATGAGCACTTATGGCTAGCTTGTCCCTCCAAGACTCGCAAGTTGTCGGTGTTTCTTCCGAACAGATAAAGAAACCTCGGTTTAAGCTCAATCTGCAAAAAGTGCTTTCTGGAGAAGCTATAGACAATCTACACACTCATAGATCCCATTAGAATGTTCAGGAATCAAAGAATCAGTCAATACATGCAGTTGCCAATAACAGCTCGAATACCATTTATTAAAGAAAAACAAACTCAAACAAACTAAACAATTCCACAATAGATTTTTTCCCCTCAAACCTAGCTCCTCCCATACATTCATGCACATAATAACAAATTGAGGGATAAGAACTTAGTTTACGAGAGAAAAATAAATTGTTCAATCATAAAACACTTAAAAGTAAATAAAAATGAAAACAAGCATAGCATATAAATCATTAAGCACAATCAACAATCATTCCACCAGCATAATTAATAACATCAAACCCTTCCCAAAGCATTTAAGTATTGGAACCTAGGGTTACAGATTGCGCAGCGGAAGGTTTTAAAATTTTTTATGCAATCATTAAACTAACTCATTTGTACAGTAATAATCAAATGCAATAATAAAGTGAAGATTCATAGCCTACGTAGGAGTCTCCTTCACTTTGATACGAACTGCTCCTGATTTGAACCACGTGATCTTCCTCGCTATCTCCTGGAACTGGTAACAGCGTGTGGGCGCGTCACGATATTCAGGACCTGTATGGAGGAAGAAGAGAAGAATACACACACAAAATAAAACAAACTCTATGAGTGCAGCACTTTGTGCTCGCCACACCCTAATTTTTTTTTCTTTATTTTTGTTTGCTTTTTCAATTGCTGTGCACGATCACAATTTTCTTCTCTTTTCAAATTTGTGTCAATCTTTCATTCGGTTCTCTTTTGATTGCTCGTTTCAAACTGAATCCATCTATATATGACACTCATATACTCAGTTCGAAATTACATCCGGCAATTTTGGATGTTAAGTGCACATGTTATATAAAGTATGACACAAAATGAATGAATATACTACTTCTTTTATTTATGTTCAAATTACATTTACATATTACAAGCTTTAGGGCAAAAACCCCAACAATCTCCCACTTGCACTAAAGCATGTGAGTCATGTCTCGTAACCCTAGACCTTCTAAGTGACCTTCAAACACTTTAGCCGGTAAGGTCTTCGTAAATGGATCAGCATGATTGTCTTGTGAGGCTATCTTGGTGACGATCACATATCCTCTCTGCACTATCTCTCTAATGAGATGATACTTTCTCTCTATATGCTTCCCTCTCTTGTGGCTTCTTGGTTCTTTGGAGTTAGCCACAGCACCACTGTTATCACAATAAAGTGTGATGGGCTTATCCAGATCTGGAACAACTTCCAGATCACTCAAGAACTTACAGAGCCAAACAGCCTCTTTAGCAGCTTCACAAGCGGCTACATATTCGGCTTCCATGGTGGAGTCAGCAATGCAAGATTGCTTTATACTTCTCCACACAATGGCTCTACCACCTAGGGTGAATACTGATCCAGACATGGATTTTCTAGAATCTCTGTCTGACTGAAAATCAGAATCTGTTTATCCTAAGGGATCAAATCCTGTCTGGAATACACTAGCATATAGTTTCTCATTCTCCGAAGATACTTGAGAATAGTCTTGACAGCAACCCAATGATCTAATCCTAGGTTGGACTGGTACCTGCTGACTACTCCCACTGCATAGCAGATGTCTGGTCTCGTGCATAACATAGCATACATGAGACTACCTATTGCTGATGCATATGGCACACGTCTCATATCCTCAACTTCTTGAGGTGTCTTAGGACATTGTTCCTTAGACAAGTGAACCCCATGTCTAGAAGGTAAATTACCTTTCTTGGAGTTCTGCATCGAAAATCGCATAAGAATCTTGTCGATATATGATGCCTGAGACAATGCTATGAGTTTGTTCTTACGATCCTTTATAAGTTGGATCCCTAGAACATAACTCGCCTCTTCCAAATCTTTCATTTGGAATTGGCTAGCCAGCCAGCCCTTTACATCAGACAACATTCCTACATCATTCCCAATGAGTAGGATGTCATCTACGTATAGGACCAAGAAAACTACTTTCTTGTCAATGATGCGCTTGTAGACACAAGGCTCATCAACGTTTTGCTTGAAGCCATAGGTTTTGATTACATCATCAAACCTTATGTTCCAAGATCTAGATGCTTGCTTAAGTCCATAAATGGACCTTTGCAACTTGTAAACCTTTTGCTCTTGATCTGGAGACACAAATCTCTCTGGTTGCATCATGTATATGCTTTCATCAAGATTGCCATTCAAGAATGCAGTCTTGACGTCCATTTGCCAAATTTCATAATCTAAATATGCAGCAATGGATAAGAGAATCTGAATAGACTTAAACATGGCTACTGGCGAGAAGGTCTCTTCATAATCGACCCCCTCTTTCTGGGTATAACCCTTGGCCACTAGCCTTGCCTTGAAGGTCTCTACCTTCCCGTCTACTCCTCTCTTCCTCTTGTAGATCCACTTACATCCTATGAGTTTTACCCCATTCGGTAAGTCTACAAGTTCCCAGACTGAGTTAGAGTACATAGACTCCATCTCGAGATTCATGGCTTTAAGCCATTCCTCTTTATCAGGATCTTCCATTGCATTCTTAAATGTCAATGGATCATCCACACTATCAGCAGAGACAAGATCTTGTCCCTCACTTACACCTAAATAGCGTACAGGCTGTCTCACAACCCTCTCACTACGTCTAGGTGGTAGTGTATCCTGACTAGGAATTATCTGACTTTCAGATGTTAATGGATTAACAACTCTAGTTGACTGAGTACTGGTCTCACCAGGCTCCAACTCATTTAATAAAATTTTAGAACGAGGTTTATGATCACATATAGTTATCCTCAAGAAATGTTGCATTTGTCGATACAAATACTTTGTTATCTTCAGGACTATAGAAATATCCACCTCTGGTCTCCTTGGAGTATCCTACAAACAAGCAGACCACAGACTTGGGATCTAGCTTTCCAGTTCTGTTCTTCAGCACGTGTGCTGGACACCCCTATACGCGAAAATGTTGTAAACTAGCTTTACGACCATTCCACAACTCTAGGGGAGTCTTAGAAACAGATTTGGATGGCACTACATTCAAAATGTATGCCGTTGTTTGTAACGCATATCCCCAGAAGGAATTTGGTAATGATGAGAAACTAATCATAGATCTCACCATTTCCATCAGGGTTCTATTTCTCCTCTCCGCTACACCATTTTGCTGAGGTGTACCAGGAGCTGTGAGTTGGGAAACTATCCCATGCTAGACCATGAAGTCTTCAAACTCTTGGTCAAGGTACTCACCTCCACGATCTGATCGTAGTGACTTGATAGTCCTACCTAATTGATTCTCGACTTCAGCTCAGAATTCTTTGAACTTTTCAAATGTTTTCGACTTTTGTTGCATCAGGTAGACATATCTATATCTTGAGTAGTCATCTATAAAGGTGACATAATACTCATAGCCGCCCCTAGCTCTAAAATTTATTGGTCCGCAGACGTCTGTATGTATGAGTTCTTGTGGCTCTATAGCTCTAAGCCCTTTTCCAGTAAAAGGTCTCTTAGTCATTTTACCTTCTAAACAGGATTCGCAGACAGGTAAGGTGCCAACCTTTAACTCACTTAAAGGTCCGCTTTTTACTAGTCTGTCTATCCGGTCAAGGTTGATATGACCAAGCCTTAGATGCAAGAGATACGTGTCATTATCTGGAGAAATCTTATGTCGTTTAGTTTTAGGTTTTTCAACCTTAAACATTTCGGTGTTAAGTAGTGTAGTATGTATTAACGGTCTTAACACATACAAATTGTTTTCATTAATTCCTGAACAAATATTCAGACCATTGTTTTCAATAATAACAAACTTATTATTAAAAGAAACAGAATACAATTGTTCTAACAACTTAGAAACGGAAATCAAATTCCGTGTAAATCTAGGAATATAAAAAACATTGTTCAATAATAAAAAACTATTATTATTACAAAATTGCAATCGTATTGCTCCCACTGCTTTGGCCGACACGACATCGCCGGACCCTACACGCATGGAGAAGGCTCCCTTCTCTAGTTGTGTCCAAGAATCAGTCCACTGCAAAGAAGAACAAACATGGTTAGTGGCCCCCGAATCAACAATCCAAGGTAAAGAATCATCTTCCACTAAACAAGATTCAAGAACAAGTAAATCATATTTACCTTTCTTCTTCTTCTTGGCTACCTCCTCCAGGTACTGAGGACAGTTCCTCTTCCAGTGCCCGACCTTGTTATAATGGAAATATTTTCCTTTGTCTTGGTCGGTGGAGGTGCCCTTCTTTTTGCTTTGGGCCTTCTTGGGTTTGGGCTTACCCTTCACCTTTCCAGCAGACCTCTTCCTCTTCTTATTACTGGAGGAAGATGGTTCAGCAACATTTGCCTCACCGGTCTTATTTTTGCTGTCCTTGGTCAAGGACTCAAAAGTAGCAAGCTCATTGAGCAACTGTGTGAGACTAAACCTTAACTTGTTCATCCCGTAGTTGTTCTTAAACTGATCGAAACTCTTCGGAAGAGTCGTCAGTATGATGCTCACTTGACTGGGTTCGTCAATGGCCCCGCCATTGACTTCTGTCGTGTTGAAGTAGGACATCATGCTCAGGACATGTTCCCGAACTGATGTACCTTCTTTCATGAGAGCGAGCATAGCGGAACGAACAGCTTCGTGTCGCTTTTGCTAGGAGGGCTGCCCAAACATAGCTTGCAATGACTCAATAATTTCGAATGCTGTAGTCATTGCTTCGTGCTTTGTGACAAGCACGTCTGTCATAGAAGCTAACAGATATGTTCGGGCCTTCTCATCATATGAGACCCATCGCTGGTATGCCTCACGAACAGTTCGTGTGGCATTGGCAGTAAGCACCGGAGGACATTCCTCCGTAAGCACAAACTTGAGGTCTTTGGTGACCAGTATTGCATTAATGTTAAGTTTCCATTTTGTGTAGTTATCACCAGTTAATTTATCGTTTGCAAGTATTTGTAATAGTGCAGATGACATGGCTGAAAAAACATAAATTAAAGATTCATTCAGTCATACATTCTAAACATGTGCTAATGTTCGGCATAAAATTAAACATGATGCATGAAAAATGTTTAATGAACAAGAACAACCCTAAAAACAATGTTTCTATGCCACGACAATCCAACATACCATAAACAAGTGCCGCCTTAGGGTCGGTCAAATTCTTGCATGTTGGATCGAGACCTTCTCAGTCAAAGGATATACCAGAATAACTCTTATGCCAATATCATTCAACCATCGTTTATTAGGTCAGGTTTTTAATTAACCAATTTAATTAAAACCTTGTGAGTGTAACCCATCATTTCAGATCTCAAGAGCTTAACTCGAGAATTGCCGCCTTAGGGTCGGTCAATACCGAAATCCCCTCTGAAATCCTATCTGTTAGGAAGTCAACCTTGGTATTGATTCTTATGGAAACTCTCCTTAGGGAGGACGAAAACAAAGCCGTCACGTGGCCCCACTCGAATCTCATGGTGTTGAACTAATGATGGAGACCGCAGGATATAATGTCATATATCCCTCTCCCACTCACTATTTTATATTAAGGGTTTTCTATTGATATTAATGCACCTAGATTAAACTAGATTAAACGGCTAATTTTAATCTAAGCGTCAAGTGCATTAATCACAAATTATTAGAATCCTATTCCAATAACTAATAAACTAAATTGATTTTTAACACTTAAAAAATCTAGTTCATTAGTGATAATTCAAATCTATGTAAACTGTTTACTAAGACTAGAATTATTATTAAATGTGTATTTACCAAGTTTTAACTATTAAAACTAAACACATTATTTAGGTCCAATTATTATTAGGAGCTTAATCAAATTAATCCTAATATATATATTAAGGACCCCATTAATCTAAGTATTTAAACTCTTTAATAAAAAGATTAGTAATTAATGAGATTTACCAAGTTTTTACTCCTAAAAACTAATCCCATTAAAATAGCCAATTATGTGAATAACCCATTTTAATCAAATTAAAAAAATTAAACACATAATATAGATGGCTATAATCCATGTATGATATATCAACATATATATATATATATATATATGTGTGTGTGTGTAGGCACAACTAATTTAAATGACATGTATATGCATGGCAATGCTTAATCATCAAATAATTAAAACATACATGAGTTGACCGAGTGTTGTGGATTATTTAACCTAAAAATTTGAATCTAATTACAAAAAATATTCCCAAGGCATCCCTTGGTCTTCTTGTAATTTCCAAGACTTCCAATCTCTCCAGGTCATGTGCGCTGGTAGCATGCGTGGGTAGTGCATGCTTGCTGGTAGGAGGAAATGCGCTGAAGCATCGCTGGAAGAGTGCGTGATGAGGCATCGCTGGAAGAGTGCGCGCTGAGGCATCGCTAGACGAAGCACTGGTAGCATGCTTTGTGCGCTGGTAGGCTCGCTGGAGGTGTGCTGTGCGCGCTGGTGATGCATCACTTTGGTAGGCAATGCTGATCTACAATGCGCGCACCAGGTCTTGCAATAATGCGATTACATTTTTTTTTTTAATAATACAACAGTAAAATAAAAAATATATATAACAACATTATACAACCCAGAAACACTCTAAATCCACAACACCATAAAAAATTACGATCAACCATGTTTTTTTTAAAATTAAACAATTTAATTAAAAAACATCATACACTCATCAAAAAATATGTGCCTACACATTCATACATATCAGGAGTAATCGAATTCAATTATACTGTACAAAAATTGGCTTTGATACCAATTGTTGGAACCTAGGGTTACAGATTGCGCAGTGGAAGGTTTTAAAAATTTTTATGCAATCATTAAACTAACCCATTTGTACAGTAATAATCAAATGCAATAATAAAGTGAAGATTCATACCCACGTAGGAGGCTCCTTCACTTTGATACGAACTGCTCCTGATTTGAACCACGTGATCTTCCTCGCTATCTCCCGGAACTGGTAACAGCGTGTGGGCGCGACACAATATTCAGGACCTGTTTGGAGGAAGAAGAGAAGAATACACACACAAAATAAAACAAACTCTATAAGTGCAGCACTTTGTGCTCGCCACACCCAAATTTTTTCTTTCTTTCTTTTTGTTTGCTTTTTCAATTGCTGTGCACGATCACAATTTTCTTCTCTTTTCAAAGTTGTGTCAATCTTTCATTCGGTTCTCTTTTGATTGCTCGTTTCAAACTGAATCCATCTATATACGACACTCATATACTCAGTTCGAAATTACATCCGGCAATTTTGGATGTTAAGTGCACATGTTATATAAAGTATGACACAAAATGAATGAATATACTACTTCTTTTATTTATGTTCAAATTACATTTACATATTACAAGCTTTAGGGCAAAAACCCCAACATTAAGCACATATATCGGTGTACACTCATCAACTCATTCACACATGCTTCGACAATAAGCATATTACCCATAAATGTTTAAGCTACACTGAAAAAAGTAGGGTAATCTAAAAACATGGAAACAGTGAGAAGAGTCGATACCGAAGTTCCAAAATCTGAGAAAAAGTCTGTAGAGACACTACCTATACCTGTGCTCTAACCTCTTTTACACTTAATGCTCTCGCGTGGCACTACTCGCATCCTTGGTTGTAATTAACCACATAGGTTGTCGTTGTGCCGCCATGTTGCTTGGTGAAATTGTTGGAGTGCAATACGCACTCATGGGTCTCTTGAGTTGTGCGGTCTTAGCATATTTGATTGTTGGTCTCCATTCCAACCTTGATTTGATAGCTCATCAACCTGAAAATTTTTCCTTCCTTGCACAATTACAACTTAAACAACATTACATGCATATGCTTTGAACAAAAAGAAAAACAACAAACAGACAACCAACAAAAGAAAACTAACAAAATATTTACATTACTACATTATTCTCTAAAACCAGAAACAATTAACGAATAGGCCATCTCCCCTGCAATTGCGCCATTTTGATACTCGCTTTTTGTGTCGTTACCAATTTACGGATCAAAAAATATTTATAAAAATTCCTATGCAATGTGCTATAAAGTTTGCAAAACTTAGTAAACCGGTAAGCGAAGGTATTGTCCACAGGGAGGTGTTATCCGCCGATCGTCTCACGATTTAGTGATGATTGAAAGCAATGTAAATAAGAACATGGTAAGGGTGAGAGTGGTGTGTGTGAAGTGTAAGCATTTGAGTGTGTGTGTGTGTGTTTGTGAAAGAAATAGCATGAAAATAAAGATAAGAAAAATAAGAGAATATGGAAGGATGAGAATGGTGATTGAATAAGATAAACAAAAATAGGATTGATAGGAGAGATGCAAGAAAATGTACACACAAGGTACTCATGGCCACCAAAACATTCACACCACAAATAATAACTAACCGCAAAGACACTTCTAGCATATCAGGCTAATCTTCCTAGCTAGAGTTTCCGGGATGGTTGGATTGGAATGCTCACAATCCACCCCTTTTACTTTTGCTTGGAGTAGGATGTAAGGTAGCCGGGATGCCTTGGATTGGAATGCTCACAATCCACCCATTTTACCTAACCGGGATATGTTGGATTAGAATACTCACAACATATCCCTTCCAATTCAAATGAGCTTGGTTAAACACCCTAAGTGTGGATGGTTAACATTTGTAAATTGATATCTAATGTAAACCAAGTGTTGGAATTCCTACTTGGCTCACAAAGACACCACAATTCAACCTCTACAATGAGTTAGGAGTTGGAATGCCTACCCAACCAAAAGTGAGTATTAAATGCATTAAAGACCAAAATCAACCACTAAGTGATATGGGAGTTGGAATGCCTACCCACTTCACAAAGATTTCAATAAAAGCTTATTTACTCTAATAATTCCAATCAATCAACAAGAATCAAGAGTTGGAATGCCTACTTAATTCAAGAGATAATTAAACACAATTAACCACAATGAATGGAACCAATATAAGAAGAAATCAAATGCAAATCAATCACATAAATGGAACTAGTGTTAGGGTTTAAATATTTCCCAAATGGCGATACACATCAAATAAAGAAAATACTAGAGAAAAGTAAAGAAGAAACCCAAGGTTGTCAATCCCGGATCACTAAGCTCAGAGAGTGGCCCAATTGTCATCTTGGATCTCCAAGCTCCATTGTAAGCTCCTCCTCCTCATAGACAAGGTAGAGTGCTCTTTCCTCTTGAATCCTCCTTAAAGATGGATGGTGATGGTAGTAGGTGGTGGTGGAGAGGCAATCCATGGATGAAAACCTCCACGGATACCTTTGGAAGCTCCTCTCTCTCTTGATTTGGTGGAGAAGATGAAATTGATATGATTTGTTGTCTTAAATGGATAATTGAATGAATGAATCCCTGGGTCTTGTGGCTAAGTGATGTATTTATAGGTTTGAGAGGCTACGGCATGAAATAGGATTGAAAGGACACATTTGTCCCTCTAAAATGGCTGAAAACCTATCTAGAGCAGAGCTGGAACACTTAGTGCACGGGTAGGGAACCGGTGCTACACCCATGCTATCACTTCTTACTTTCTGGTCTGGGCATGTGCAAGGGTATAGCATAGGGTAAGGTACCCTGTGCAGTACATGTGCAGTACCCATGCAGTTGGGTCTCCCTTGTCTTCTATCCTCCGGTGCACGGGTAGGATCACGGGTAGTGCACGAGTAGGATACTCGTGCACTATAGCCTTCAAGTATCCCTTTTTGCACCATTTTCACTTGTTCTTTTCCTGAAAGTCACGGTTTCCACCTCCAACACTTGAAATCCATTAAATGCCTACACTTACTACAAAACGAGCCATTAGACACCAAAATATGCTCGGAAAACAAGCTAAAGGATATGGAATTGAGGGCAAAAATATATAACAATTTTTGCATGATCACCTAGAAACCTACCCTTCAACCTTACACAAAGAAAGAGATGCCACCTTGTACAAATTGAAAGATTCACTCTCCAAATGTGACTTCCATGCTCAAATCAAAGAATCACTATAAGAAATGCAACTTCCATTCTTAGCTATCCGGATCACCCCGATCCTAGCCAAGACTTCCAATGCACAAATAAATGATTCACTCTAAGAATGTGACTCTCAATGCACAATCCAAAGAATCACTCTAAGGAATGTGACTTTCAATGCATAACTTGAAGACTCACTCTCCAAATGTAACTTCCAATGCTCAAGTCAAAGATTCACTGTAAGACATGAGACTTCCAACATTTTCACAAGGCTTGTGATCTAAGTGAATGCAAATGATGCAAACACACATAACATAGTATATATGATCAATATATCCAATGGAAACTAGAAATGAACAATTAAGCACATGTCATATTTTTTCTAGTTTATAATCCTAAAAATAATGCAATCACACTCAATGATGCATGTACATATGAAATGTGGTGATTGGGCACAAATCATGAAGAACTAGATTTTTATCAACAAAAAGCTCAATCACAAATTTATCTAGAACTTATAACATGAACAATTAATCTAGAGCATGTGAAACACCTTAACACACACAAATTCTAGATAATGTTCAAACACATAAAAATGCTAAAATCAATTTGATAAAATCAAATTGAATATCTAGCAAAATAATAGAACGTAGATTCTCAAGATAATCAATTCATTCTAATCAAGTCCTAAATCATCAATCTAATATGCTATTTCAGTAAATCTTCAATTAAATTGACCTAGCATATGAAAAGACTATCAATCAACAAAATTATATCAATAAACACACAAGATAGTCCTAAATTTGAAGCTAGCACAATACAACAACTCAAACATGTGAAAACATAGATTTAGAAAAAAATCTAACTCAACATGTAAGTAAATTGAAGCTCAACCTAGCTATATTAGAGTTCCATACTCTAATCAACATTAACACATCAAATATACATATATTCAAGAAGAAAACCCAAGGTGATTGAAGACTTGAAGATCAAGAACAAAATAGAAATCAATACCTTGAGGAAAAACTGTGCTGTCACGTTTTTGTGAGTGTAGATGCCAGCAACCTCAATCAAATGACTCCAAACTCTTGTGGAAATGATAGAGTATTGATAGACAAAGATTCTCAAACTTGAATAATTCAAAACGGAGTTCAAATGAGTGAGTTATGGTGTTTGGAAGATGAGAAAGTTTGAGAGAAAATTCTGCACAATGTTTTTCAATTGTTTCTTCTTAGAATGAATGGGAGGGAAAATGGAGTATTTAAAGGAGGGAAGCAAGAAGGTTTTGAAGAACCAATTGGAGGGTGCCACTGCTACTTCTTGTGGAGGTGTGTGGCCTCCACGGGGGCAGAGTGCAGCTCCTCCTGTGGAAGCCACACCCCTCCATAGGGTGAGTTGCAATGGCCCTCCAATTTGGCCTACAACTCCCCTAGCAAACCATTTTGTTCTTCGACCATTCTCTGGCCTCCGGCCTCCGATTTTGAATCTATTTTCGGATTACAAATTAGGGACTCCCTCACGTAAAAGTTGTCAAGAAAACTTCGATAAAAAAATATGGAATTCAACTTGAAAATCAAAAATGAAAACCATGCACGATATAATCACGGAAGGTTTCCTAACTACCTAATTTGAACTCGAAACTTAACGAATAAGTAACCGAGATAACCGGAACTCATTGAGAAATGATATAAGCTCCAAATCAAGTTCAATAACATAGAAACACAAACAAATAAATACAAGAACACACAAGTATGCTATTTCCTAAATATAGTTCTAGAACATGCAATTCATGAAAATTGTCAACTTTAAGTCTAATGCATGTGCATACATGTATAAATGTGTGTATTGTGTTATACCAAATTTTGCACAACAATGCAGTGAAACATATGAATGCAATGTATGTGTGTGCCTAGGTCTTGCGAGAGGAAGAAGGTCTCGAAATATCTTTTGCTAAGCAAATTAGCTTTAATCCTTTTGAAGCCACCACTTTGCTTGAATATTGTCCAATCTTTCTTGAAGCTTGATTATCCACAAATCCTAGACAACTAATCAATACAAAGCAAATGTCATTTTGATATAGAATTATGCCAACACAAGACTCAAGAACCTAACAATCTCCCCATCTAGCAAATTCTATGTCAAAACACCTATACCAATGCTAAAACATACAACATGAAGATTGGTCACTTAATCACACCCTCATCAAGTCTTGAATTCTTCAATGTATTCTTCTCTTGTCACCACCTAAAATCATCTTGAAACACAAGGCATATACAAGATAAACAACACATATATATGGCAAGATATATTTAGATACATGTCAATTAAAGTTCAAATGGATACACATGTCTCCCCCTAAATACATGCATACTATCCATCAACAAAATAATATCCAAATATTACAAACCAAGAATTCAAGTTTTCAAATGATACCAAATAAAATACCAAAACAAACTAAACAACTTAAACAAACCTAACATTAAGAAAGCAAAGTATCATTGTTTTTCTCCCCCTTTTTGACATAAAATGAAGCCAAAAGGTTAAGAAAATATAATACCTCAAGATCAAGCATCATCAAAAAAAGTTCTTCTTGTTGGTGATCTCACATAATCATTTATAGTGGATGAATTGCTAGAGGCAATCTTGTCTTCCAAGACCTTGATCTTCTCATTTTATTGAATCGCCTTATCACTTAGTTCCACCACTTTAGCATCAAGCTCTCTAATATTAGACATAAGCCCCTCTTGAAATTGCATGGCCCATTCCGGTAGTGAATTTGTGCTTGACATAACACATGGCTAATGGTGCTCACCAAAAAGCCTACAAGTGTAACTAGCCTTCCCTTTTTCCTTGTATAACATAAACACCAAGCGTTTGTCACAAAATTTCTCCAAGAAAGGTAGAAGCACATCATCTTCAAGCATTGGAATACCTTGCTTCATACAAAAATAAGTAAGAAACCTCGGAAAAGCTCACTTCTTGTCCAATCTTGATGAAGTAGCCGCACTCTCAATATGTTCTATCAAGAGATCTCCAAGGTTCAAAGGCTTGTTTGTCACCAAGGCATACACAATCTTGATCTTCTCTTTGTTAAGCTCAGTAGCATTTGCAGATCCTACAAGATTTGCACAAACAAATAGATGCCAAAAAACACTACCCTTGGTCAACTCTTCCCCCACTCAAATCTATCATCCTCACACAAAGTCCTCCCCATAAGATTTAAAATATCAATATTATCCATATCAAGTAATTCCGACAAATTCTCACTTGAAATACCAAGGAACCTGTTGATGCTTTCCGAGGAGATCCTAAATGTTTTCTCTCTCACATTCACCAAGGAATTTTCAAAGGTTGAGCTCTCTTTATACTTAACGTAAAAATCTCTAATAAGACTCTCATTAACAACCCCAATGGAATTTATCCATGAATACCAATGCCTATCACTTATAAAATGGTGAATATAAGAACCTGACACGCTTTAAAACGGTTCTAAAATATATGAGCTTGTTTGTTTATCCGCAAGTGCACGGATTGTTTGACGATCGCATAACAGCAAGTACGGTTCATTCCCACAAGGAGTTATGGTACCTTTTAGTCAGTTCTAGGTCTTAGATAATATATACAATATATTTACACTAATTACATGCAAGAAAAGTAAAATCACGGTTGTGGTCGAAAAGCTTCGAAAATTAAATCAAACTAACAGCAAGCTTCGAAAATTGAAAACAACTAAACTAACTCAAGCAAGTATTTGAAAATTCCCAATTAAACTAAATCAAGAGCAAAGCAATTTTAAACTACAATTAAACTACACTAAAACCATTACAACTAAATCAACCTAAATTCAATTAACTACAAAGCATGTAAATGAGAGCTCAACTAAACTAATACATCAACTAATTATATGGATCAATAATATAAATACAACAAAATCCCAACAAGTTCTTCATTACAAACTTTAGTAGAAATCAAAGAGAAAAATATAGAAAATGAAACAACCTTGAAGGTCGTCAAGAATTCCAACTCTATCTTCAACTCCAAGAGATCCAAGTGTGCAACAAAGATGGTTTGGTTAGATAATTGTTTGAGAGAATGTTTGTGTGTTGGATGTTGAGGAAAATTATCTAAGAAACTCTAAAAACTATCTAGGGTTTTCTTAAGAGAAAGCTTGGATATTTTAAGACAACTAGAGTGATGTATATATAGTGGAAAATGTAGGGCAAGACTTAGGTGTGAAATGATAAATTTGCCCTTGCTGAAAAGAGGAAAACATGCCAACTTGAATCAAAATTTACGAGTTGGAACTCGTAGTTCAAAGTAGCAGACATCTCTAGAGGAGATCTGTGAGCTGGTGCTGCGAGCTGGAACCAGCAGATATAGCTTGAAGCTTAGTTCAACAATGGTGGAAAGGTGGCAGAGAGAAAACAGGTGAGATATACGCTCAAACTGGTGGCAAAATGACCGGAGGAATATGTACCATCGATCTGGGTAGAAAACTGATGGAAAACTAGTCAGAAACGGCATGGAAAACACCGAGTTCAAGTCATGTCTAAACCAGGTAGAAGACTGAGTCATAAGCGGGTCGGTCTGCTGATGGATCAAAAGATTAGAGGTTGAAGAAGAGATGATGTCATGTTGACGTGTGCAATCAGCCAAAACGTACCATTTCATTAATAATGTAGCGTCTGCACATGTGTTTGGCTGGACAATTACAATATGTACCTTTCACTTCTCTCCTATTCACAGAATCTTTAATCTTTGCCAGAATATTACACTTTAGCTTTTATATCTCCAAAATCACCACAATGCCCCTGAACTTCCCAAATACCTGAAATACTCATTTAAGCTCATTAAAACCCCAGTTTTACCCGATAAATAAGCATAAACCAATAGGAAGTGGGGATCTAAAATATATATAAAATAGTGCTATCAGAACCCTCAACCAAATCAACACCCATATCTTGGATAAGCATTTTGGTTCCCATAACTCTTAAAGCTTTCAACTTGTTAGGTTTGGGTTTTTTAGAGGTGGATAGAGTAGATTTAAGTTTTGCTATAGGTTATGAAGGGTGGATAGAATTAGAAACTTTGTTTCTTCCCATGGTTTGTTGTCAACACTACTAGAGGTGTGCATTTTCGGTTTGGTTTGGGTTGAAGTTCAATGTCAAACCAAACCAATATGTTTCGGTTTGGCTCTATTTCAACCCAAACCAAACCAATGTGTTTTATCAAACCAAACCAAAAAAAGTCGGGTTGGTTTGGGTTGGGTTGATTTATCGGTTTAGGTTTGAGCCCAAAAATTATTTTATGTATTATTATAAACAAATTATTTCAATATAAAAATATTAAATATAGGTGTTATTTAATTATTTTAAAAATTAAAAATATTATATAATTAACTTTAACAATAACATATATAATAGCAGAAAAATAAAAATAAAACTCATATTCTAACATGCATCAGAAGGGATGAGTAATTATATTTTATTTATTAAAAAAATAGAATATATAAAAGAAAGAGGAGTGATACAATACCAAATGGTTGACGACAATGAATGAGAAAGACAAAAAAAAAGTTATTTATATGAGAAGCAAGTAAGTATAAATAAAAGTTATAAAACCTCGGGAAATATGGATTTGACTTTTATTAATTATATGGGTTGGTTTGGGTTATATGATTTTTATTTTTAACAACCCAAACCAAATCAATCTTTGATCGGTTTTTTAAATGACAAACCGATTAATAATATTTTTTATATGTAAAACCGAACCAACCCATAAAGTTTGGGTTGGGTTAGGCGGGTTGGTTCGGTTTGGCGGTTTTTTGCACACCCCTAAACACTACAAAACAAAAACACATGTGTGGAAAGAGATACAAGTGAGTGTTAGTTGACAAAAAGAATACATCACAAAGACATATGATGAAATAATGAATCATAATTGCATAAATGTTCATTTTCAAGCTCATTGGTACAATTTACCAAGTTCAACAAATGCATTTAACAACAAGTTTCATCCACAAATGGAGGACTTGGTTTCAACCACAATTACTATCAACCTCGAAACATGAAGCAATTGGTCATAATAACAACTACTATCAACCCCAAGCAAGAAGGAACTTAATCAACCTCAAGCTATGAGGAATTGGTTGTAACTATAACTACTATCAACCTTAAGAATGAAGGAATTCATTGCAATATCAACTGCTATCAAGCCCAAAAAAGGATAAACTTAATGCCAACACATTCATGCAATTATTTCAAGATAGATATCATACATTCTTATAATTCAATTATTCTAATCAATCCATATGTTAACAAATAACAAAGCAAATCACATGAACATATCATGCAAGTGAACAAAAGTTTAACATACTTTGCTCCCCCTTGATAAATGCTCTATATAAGATCAAGATAGAATATTGTTCACAATGATATTCACACACTCACACATTCAAGCAATTTATTAAATAATTTCAACAAGATAAGCTTCACAAACTATGAAAGATACACCAAGATTTTCAATCTCTCTCATAATTCTTCTCAAATAGCTAGAATATCAAAATACTTATAAATAAAAGTGTGAGTTTGAATTTTCCTTCAAGCATATGCAAAGGAGAAATTTGAAAATCAACATGCAAATCACATCAACATATATTCATCTTTAGCTTTTCCATAAAAGGTCAAACCGATTATCATCTAGAATTTTTGCTTTAAAGTGAATAGATTTCAACATATGAGCGTGTGTGTGCATGTTGCTCGTCATCCCATTTCTATTTTTCAACCCGAGCAATTTTATTTTCAACTATACTCCTTTAAACCTTTTTATTTATTTAGACTTTGAATCAAAGATTTTTTTATAGATTTTTTTATTGATTTTTTTCAACACTTCTTTGATTTTTAAACATAAACATATACTCTTCATTACAGCTTTTACTCATCACAATGGTGTAACCCTTTCGACATTGGGCGGCTGCACAACCAAGGTGTGTAGCCCTTTTCTTGAAGGTGCTCGTTGAGTTTTATGCAGTTGCCGAAGCAAAACGTATACTAACCATAGGTCATCTTAAATGTACTAGTCATAAGACTTCAAGGTCTATCCACAACTAACATATTTTCAAACTCAACTTACTACAACAATACATACAAGAGAAGCAAAGTACATTTTTTGAAAACCAAGTTTCATGGTTTACAAGCACATGATCTAAAAGCAATACAAAGAGATTTACTTAAGATCATTACTTCTCAAGAGAGTAGCTTTCAAAGAATATGAAGCTCATATTTTTCTAAAATATGCCACTCAACATTCAAACAAACAATTCACTCATCATGTTTAAGATCTTTGTGAACAACATCACTAAGAAATCTTTAGAAAGCAAATGTCAATGAGAATCATATGTATATTACATTAAATTCTCTAAAAATGACATGCTACATGATGAATTGCAAACTAATGAGTTGAGAGATGAAAAATTCAAGAATGCAAGCTTTATGATATAGAAATACCAAATGCTAAGTCTTGCCGCTTTTATGAGCTCTCTTGGCTTGTTTGTCCTCATGACAACAAGTTATTAGTGCTGTCATCCCAAGAGAATAAAACTAAGCATTTTCAACTCAAACAAACATACAAAGATGACTTTCTTTAAAAGTCTTAACAAACAATCAACACCATATAGATTCCAAAATTGAACTTCTCATAAAGTTAACCAATAGATTTCTACTATAATAACAAATATGTGAGATAACTAAGTTCATGTCAAGTTATAGAGAAACAAAGCTAGCTAGCTAAATCTCTTAACAACTAGACACTAATATTAAAGCTAACTCACATGTGCAACTTACACTATAGATAAGAGCACTCACCCTTGACCCATTTGGTCTTGGGTGCATAAACACATAAACCATCATGATCATTTCTCATGGCAATATTATATCTAGAAGATAAATCATCAACAATCTACTCTATAAAGATATTACTCATGTTAAACACATCATTGTTGCCATAAACAAAGACATCATTAAGACCATGCATATGATCATGTGAAACACTCTTTTAAACCAAAATCTTTTTAACAATTTTCTTCATATGATTATCATTGTCACGCACAACATTCAAAGTGTTATCATGCTTAGAAACATTCATAGAAGATTTTCTCATCTCACTAGCATGAATCTCATTCCTTAGTTTGCATTGTCTAATATACTTATGGCATCTAGTTTTAATATGCCTTACAACATTGCAAAAATGACAAACCAGGGTAAACTTAGAGATGTTATTTAGGTAAGAGTGTACCAATGTTGAAGGCTCCTTTCTCTTCTTGATTTTGCTTTTGACTTTGGAAGGACTGGCTTTTGAAATCTTCTTGTTCCTTAGTGACTTGCTTTTAGTTGTAAAAGACTCCAGTTGCTCATCTACAAAGCCTAAGTCACTTGAATCTTCATGAAGTATACCAAACTCTTTGGCTTTCAAGATTTCCAATTCCTCTTCCGTGCCTTTGATTGTTTCCTTCAAGAAAAACAAATAATTAGCAAAATCATTTATTAAATTTTTTAACATATGAGCGTCTTCAACCATCTTCTTTTCTTGACATTTGATCACTTCACTCTTCACTTCAACTTTCTTCAAAGTAGCATCTATTTCCTTCTCAAGAGTTTGAACTCTCACCATCAAGTTGAAGTGGTTGGACTCTGGTTCGCAATTCTTATCATTGAGTTGCAAAAACAAGTGATCATTTCTAGCTTGATTGTCCATCAGGAAATCCTCATCTTCTTCTTTAATTTCTTCTTGATGCGAAGTCATGTCACATAGGTAGTTACCTATATAAACATTATCTTTCAAGGAATCTAGTTCCTCCTCATCTTCGCTTTTGTCAATAATATTTGTAAGGACCTCAATTTTATGATTAGCTTATTTCATGACAAACCACACCACATTAGGGATGATTGTGTAATGAGTAGCTTAGGTCTGTCTCGGCAAGCTTCCAAGCATCTCCATGACTTCAAGAGCAAAAGGTATACTCACTTGACTTTGTCTCTTGAAGAGTTTAGGTGCACACACACTTCATGCATGCTTTGCTCATCTTGCATTTGTGTTATTTATTATGTATGTAGTGCATCCGTTACACAACTCACACGAGCACGTCTTTGCTTGTCTTTACGTGTGGTTGTTTTTGTTTTACGTTTCCCTTGTGTGTTCGGAAACGTCCTCACTAGCACGATGGTGTGCTTGTGTTGTGTTCCGCGCTAACACGTTGGTGTGCTTGAGTCTTAGAGCGATTTGTGACCATAGAGAGGCTCCATTTGTCCTCTCTTGGATTTGTATTTGGTTACATGGTTTTATACCATGATTGTGAGTTTTTTGTTATTGACCAATTCTGACCTTTGATCATTCTTTTGACCATAATTATTTCTACATTTATCCAAATTATGTTTTGTTAACTGGAGTAGAAAGTAGACTTCCATACCTTTCCAACGGTATATCATACGAAAGGTTTCGATGTCGTTTGGTCATGTTTTGGGTCTCTTGTTTCTGGAGCTGGAGTGTTGTCCAGTGTGTTAGGAGACATGCAAGGCTACTTATGCATGTCACCTCATAAGTCGCCTAAGACTTGACATTTTTCTCCAGAACAAAAGGCGACATGCCATGTGACTTGTGCATGTCGCCTTGGATGTCGCCTTGGGCTTCAATGTTTCTCTCAGAACATTAGGCGACATGCTAGGCGACTTGTGCATGTGGCCTTGGATGTCTCCTCGGGCTGCCTTGTTTCTTTCCAGAACAAAAGGTGACATGTTAGGCGACTTGGGCATGTCGCCTCTCATGTCGCCTGACACCAAAAATAGGGCATTTTGGTCTTTTCGCGTCAGCTCGTTTTTTTCCCACTATATATACATCTTTATCTCTTCTTCTTCCTCAACTCTCTGAAATTGCAGAAACCCTAGAGAGAGATAGACAGAGTCTAGAGAGAGAAAGCTCCATTTGAGTTTGTTTAACTCTCCAAACCCAAAACCCATCTCCATCTCACATCATTCAACATCATATGAGCATGGGTCTTCATTGTTTCATGACTAGGTAAGTAAGAACTTCTTTGAATATCATTTATTGTTCTTCTTACTCTATATTAGGTATTTATTGCATGATTAAATACCTAGAATCTACTTTATTGCATATTCGTGAGTCTTGATAACATGATTGAGTTTGTATTTTGATAGCTTGCATTATTAGGTCATATATGCCTAAATAGCTAATCCATAAATGTTCATGTGTGTTTAATTGATGATTAGGTTGGCTTTGTGCATCTAGTCAAGTTCATGAATGTTTATGTGAATATATTTGACAACTAGGTTGTTAGAATTTCTCTACAACTAATTGAGACCTCATGTGTGTACATGTAGGCATTATTTGATAACTAGGATGTTTTATTGCATTATCTACATCTAGTTAAGCATTGTATGTTTGGTCTAACATATTTTGTGTTGAGCATTCATTGATTGTTCACTTAGACCTTATACTCTTCTTGAGTCAAAGTCTTATGGCTTCGGAGTGAAGTTGCATAAGCATTCAAGTCTTGCAACCAAGGGTGGGTTGGCAAGCATTGGTCAAGTGCCACTATAAAAGGCCCGCGGGTAGAGTAGGAGGAGCTCACGCCAAGAGTAATGTATCAGGGGATATCACTAGGGATTGAACCAAGAGTGGCGAGTGGTAGTGTCCATAGCCTGAGGTTATCTAGAGTGAGAGTCCGAGTATCACTTGAGGGTGTAATCTTTTATTCATATAGTGGATTTCTGTGATCGTATGTGGCTAGAAGGATAGCACGTGGTTTTTCCCTTGTCGAAAGGTTTCCACGTCAAAATCAAGTGTTGTTTATATTTCCGCACTTTTACTTGATTTTATATGTTTGATTTAATTGGGTTATATGTTTAATATTGACTAATCGAAAAAGTTGGTAATAATCGATTAACAACCCATTCAACCCCCCTCTAGGTTGTTAGACACAAGCTTGAGTAGTATTTTCAATATTCTCTTTAAACTTATCAACAAAATTGTTAGTAGACAAATACCAACAAGAAAATAAATAGCCACATTCACGGATAGCTTGAAGAATATCCCATGACTTTTTAGATTCATCAACAAGAGGTGGACAATCAACACAAACAATAAAAGACTCAAGGTTGCTATCCATAGCTAGTAAATCACCGTGAGTGTATCCTGGGATCTAACTAAGTACAATCTAGTGACCCACTTTGATACCAAATGAAAAATACAAACACGTTTAGGGGGTGAATAGGTTACCACACCTTTTTCACTTCCTTGAAACAAACAAAAGTTTGTCTCTCCAAGTAGCTTGTATCATACCTCAAAAGACTATCACAAGCAATATCAAGTCAATTCAAAGATATGCTTATTCAAACAATGACAATGTAAGCATTAACTTGTATGTGATATAAACTCAAATAATTATTTGGCTTTAATTCATAAAGCTCCAACACATACAAAGTTGATATAATATGATTATCAAGTACAAAGATATCAACTAAGATATATATAACAACACATACAACAATATAAGGAGATAAAGATAGAGAAAATCAACACATGAATTTTACGTAGTAAAACCTCCGAAGAGGAAACTTCCACCGGTTGATTCCAAACCCACCGGCAAACAAATTCACTAGTAAGATAAAAAGATACAATCTCTCTAGTAACCACTTCACTTAGAAACCTACCCTTCAACCTTACACAACGAAAGAGATGCCACCTTGCACAAATTGAAGATTCACTCTCCAAATGTGACTTCCATGCTCAAATCAAAGAATCACTCTAAGAAATGAGACTTCCAAGCTTAGCTATCCAGATCACCCCGATCCTAGCCAAGACTTCTAATGCACAAATCAAAGATTCACTCTAAGAAATGTGACTTTTAATGCACAATCCAAATAATCACTCAAAGGAATGTGACTTCCAATGCACAACTTGAAGATTCACTCTCCAAATGTGACTTCCAATGCTCAAGTCAAAGATTAACTCTAAGACATGAGACTTCCAACCATTTCATAAGGCATGTGATCTAAGTGAATAAAAATGATGCAAACAATACAACATAATATATATGATCAATATATCTTATGGAAACTAGAAATGAACAGTTAAGCACATGTCATATGTTTTCTAGTTTATAATCCTAAAAACAATGCAATCACACTCAATGATGCATGTACATATGAATTGTTGGAACCTAGGGTTACAGATTGCGCAGCGGAAGGTTTTAAAATTTTTATGCAATCATTAAACTAATCCATTTGTACAGTAATAATCAAATGCAATAATAAAGTGATGAACATTTTCATACCTACGTAGAAGGCTCCTTCACTTTAATACGAACTGCTCCTGATTTGAACCACGTGATCTTCCTCGCTATCTCCCGGAACTGGTAACAGCGTGTGGGCGCGTCACGATATTCATGACCTGTATGGAGGAAGAAGAGAAGAATACACAAACAAAATCAAAACTTAGAAGTGCAGCACTTGTGGTCTCACCACACCCTAACTTTTTCTCTCTTTTGTTTTTGCTTGTTTGTTGTGTGTCACGAACACACTTTTTTCTTTTCTTTTCCAAAAGTAATCACATTACTCTTTTATGTTTTTGTCTCATTCGGTTATATGTAATCTAATTACTTTTTAATTAAATATATATCTCATATATATCAAATAAAAAACAAACCAAAATCTTATTTGATTTTTAAAACTTTTCAAAAGATATCTCATATCCTTTTAAAATTAATTAAATATTTATTTTTGAATTCAAACATTTTAAATTCAAATTCAAATATATAATTTAATAAAATAAAATAATCATATTATCTTATTTTATTCAAAATCAAATATCAACTAACACCCTCCATTTAGTGATTAACAACATAATTAAATAATCTTATTATTTAATTTATTTAATCACCATTATTCATTAATTAAATAATCTCATTATTCAATTAACTCCCGAATAAATACGTGTCACTTTCTTAACACAATTAATTGGACAATCCAATTAATTAATCGTGACCCTTGTTACCTAAATCGATCGGGCTAGCAAGGGGACCTAATGGACCCACAGTATTTTGAGCTCCAATAATCCTTAGAAATTATTAATTAAACTCTTTAATTAATATTTCATGATTATTAACTTCGGTGTTATTCCACTAAAAACCCGAAGCTGCACTCTCTCAACTGTAGACGTTTTTACACAAACCAATAACTCTCGGTGTCCATCGATATAGCTATTACATATGGTATAATCCTCCACAAGTAGTTCATAATTAGAGCTGGGTCATAATGTCTGTTATACCCCTCTAATCATATCTTTCCATTAAGTACCATTGATTCTCTAATGAATAATAAATCCTACATTCCTTACGGAATTAGGAGAGCGCTCATATTGTTCAAGCCCCGAATCAACCCTTAAGGGAACTACCATATACTTCTCACAAGAAGGAGTGGATTCCACTATTGTGTACAAACCTTCCCAGCCACAAGCCAAACCGCGATCCCAACATAAAGAGTATATTGATCGGGAATGCAACTCCGACCTCACCCATGGTATATCAAAGACCACGATCTAACCTGAAGGAGTCGATAAGACACTCAGGATTAAGATCACCCACATATAGCCATCATTAGTTGATATATATGAATCTCATCGTTAAACAGATCTTAGTGAGAGATTCACATAGATCATGGCCCAGTTCTATATGATCACATCATACAAGGTGCCTCCATTCTCATATCTACATATGAATGATCCAGGATAGGATCACCGTACACTATGAAATAGATCGCAGCTGTAGATTAACCACAAATAAAGTACCCAGCTTTATTTGCTATCTACGGACTCTTTAGATTGCTCGTTTCAAACTGAATCCATCTATATATGACACTCATATACTCAGTTCGAAATTACATCCGGCAATTTTGGATGTTATGTGCACATGTTATATAAAGTATGACACAAAATGAATGAATATACTACTTCTTTTATTTATGTTCAAATTACATTTACATATTACAAGCTTTAGAGCAAAAACCCCAACATGAAATGTGGTGACTAGGCACAAATCATGAAGAACTGGATTTTATCAACAAAAAGCTGCAATACAAATTTATCTGGAACTTATAACATGAATAATTAATCTAGAGCATGCGAAACACCTAACAAACACAAAATTCTAGATAATGTTCAAACACACAAAAATGATAAAATCAATTTGATAAAATCAAAATTGAATCTCTAGCAAAATAATAGAACTTAGATTCTCAAGATAATCAATTAAATACAATCAAGTCCTAAATCATCAATCAAATATGCTATTTCAATAAATATTCAATTAAAATGATCTAGCATATGAAAAGACTATCAATCAACAAAATCATGTCAATAAATACACAAGATAGTCCCAGATTTGAAGCTAGCACAATACAACAACTCAAACATGTGAAAACATAGATTTAGAAAAAATCTAACTCAACATGTAAGTAAATTGAATCTCAACCTAGCTATATTAGAGTTCAATACTCTAATAAACATTAACACATCAAACATACATATATTTAAGAAGAAAACCGAAGGTGATTGAAGACTTGAAGATCAAGAACAAAATCGAAATCAATAACTTGAAGAAAAACTGTGCTGTCAAGATTTTGTGAGTGTAGCTACCTAAAAATTCAATCAGATGACTCCAAACTCTTGTGAAGATGATAGAGGATTGATAGAAAAAGATTCTCAAACGTGAATCACTCAAAACAGAGTTCAAATGAGTGAGTTATGGTGTTTGGAAGATGAGAAAATTTGAGAGAAAATTCTGCACGATGTTTTTCAATTTTTTCTTCTTAGAATGAATAGGAGGGAAAATGGAGTATTTAAAGGAGGGAAGCAAGAAGGTTTTGAAGAACCAATTGGAGGGTGCAATCTCTGCTTCCCATTGAGGTGTGTGGCCTCCACATGGGCAGAGTGCAGTGATCGGTTTATTTCTAAACATATTTCAGGTCCCCATTTCCTATTATTTGTGCTTTGTTCTCGGGTGAAATTAGGTATTTTATGTGTTTATTGAGCTTGTGTAGGTCACATTCCTTAGATGAAGTGTTTGAAGGTATTTTTAAGGAAAAGAGCTTAAATGTGAAGAAAAATGGCAAAGTTGTCAACAACCGCTGCGTAGATCGCTCTCCATGCATCACCTCAACCGTGGTATGTCCAGCGGTACATTCCAGTTGGATTTCTGTTCTTTTCCTGCGGTCCCTACCGCTTCCCAGGCATCAACCTCAACCGCAGTCTACTCCGCACAACACTTCGGGAAAGGCTGAATTTCGGCCAGTGCAGAACAGCAATATTACGGGGACCATATCTCTCAGCTCTGATTGAATTGTGTGTCTTACCACCTATGGATGGAAATCCCCAGAAGTCTAGTTTCTGGCGCACTTTTCGGATTGCAATTCTGATATTCCTAGAAGAAGTTATACCATTGTTTAGTACTCGATGGTCAGATCAGTCATAATTCTGTGAATAGTGACGGGATTTATTTTGCAAGTTGTCGGAACGGAAAATATTACCTTCTTAGACATGAGTGAGAGTCTTGAAAACAAGTTGACACCTAATCCTTATCATCCTTCAATAAGCAATCAATTTGAGTGGATTAGGAAAGAATTAAATCCCCATAAAGGTAGAGTTCTAAAAGGGAATTGATTTCCTTGTTGTTTAATGACTTTGCCTAGCATCTAAAGCCTATTTAAACCCCTCTGAACCCTAATTTCGGGATAGACAAGCCAAGGGAGGTCCCAAGCCACCAAGGGGGCCGTCCCCCATCATTCCATCACCACACATCACCTCAAGACCCATCCATCCATTGTAGAAGAAGATGAAGAAGACGAAGAAGAATTAGAGGAGCTCGTTGATGATCATCTCGGGTTTTCTCTACTCAATCTCTTTTCTTTTCTTTTTCCATGATGTATAACTAATCCCATAACTAGAGAATCAATGTGAACCTTTTGTGAATGCTCATGAATGGATTAATTATTATTTCATCAAATCAAGTCTTGATTTATTCATTGTTCTTAACTGCTTAATCCTCATTAGTTTTAATATTTGTTCACACCTTGACCAAAGGGTGAATGATTATTTGGCATGATTTTAGGGTTAAGACTATCTGAGAATTAGGGTTAGTGTTGATCAAACATAATCTTAATTAATGATCTTTTGAATGAATGAATTTTATCTTTAGTCTGACCAAGACAAAGTAGTGGGTTCTTATTTCTTGCACTTAATGGGTTTCCGATTATTATTCACACCTTGACCATAGGGTGAATAACGGTTGGAAGCACGTGACTCAGCCCGCGACCGAACGGTAATAGTCATATTAAAGACAAAGAATGAACCTTAGAATTGATTGAATCTTGTTTACAAATTAATTCCATACATTGAGTGTTCATAATTGAGGATCATTGATGACCTAGTGTTTTCTTCCCAATGATCACAAACACCATTCTTTTTAATTGCTTTCTTAATTTAGTTTAGTTTAATTCAAATCTCAAACAAATCTTTGGTTACTTTTAGTTTAACTTTAATTAAAATTAGTTTTAATTAATAAATTACTTTTCCTCGTGGGAACGATCCTTACTTGTCGATGTGCTTATCTTCATCATTCGTGCACTTGCGAAGTGAGTATTTTATAACACGATTTTACACATCATGCAGCTCCTCCCATGGAGGCCACGAGCCTCCACGGGGTGAGTTGTAATGGCCTTCAATTTGGCCTACAACTCCCCTCGCACACCATTTTGTTCTTCGACAGTTCTCCGGCCTCCAAACTTCGATTTTGAATCTTTTCAGATTACAAATCTAGACTCCCTCATGTACAAAAGTCATCGGGAAAACTTTCACAAAAAATATGGAATTCAACTTGAAAATAAAAATGAAAACCATGCACGATAAAATTAAGGAAAGTTTCCTAACTACCTAATTTGAATTAGAAACTTAACAAATGAGTAACCGAGATAATTGGAACTCATTGAGGAGCTATATAAGTTTAAAATCAAGTTCAATAACATAGAAACATAAACAAATAAACACAAGAACACACAAGTATGCTATTTCCTATATATAGTCCTAGAGCATGCAATTCATGAAAATTGTCAACTTTAAATCTAATGCATGTGCATACATGTATAAATGTGTGTATTGTGTTATACCAAAATTTGCACAACGATGTAGTGACACATATGAATGCAATGTATTTGTGTGCCTAAGCCTTGCAAGAGAAAGAAGGTCTCGAAATACCTTTTGCTAAGCAAATTAGCTTTAATCCTCTTGAAGCCACCATTTTACTTGAATGTTGTCCAATCTTTCTTGAAGCTTGATTATCCACAAATCCTAGACAACTAACCAATAAAAAGAAATTTTCATTTTGATATAAAATTATGCCAACACAAGACTAAAGAACCTAACACATTATCCGTAGCTCCATTGATTTTGAATGTTGAGCAAATCTGGTCAAAATTTCGCAAGTGCGCATTCGGATCTTCGGTGGGCCACCCACCAAACTGCTCTATCATTGTCAGCATCTAAAATGTATATCCCTTGATCTTGAAATTGTTCATTGCTATTGTCGGGAGCTGAATTGGTGACATATTATGGTCCACCCTTGGCATGACATAATCCCTCATGACCCTCTCATAATGCTATTCTTGCTTATTTTTCCCATGTGGGGCTGCAGCTAGAATCTGATCCGGAGGCAACACATCTCTTTCCATGGCTATTCTTCTAATCCTTCTGTTTAACCGGGATGTAGCTTCGATGTTTGGATCAAAGCTTAGATCTTGTAAGATGTTGCTCCTTGTACTATGATGCATAAAAGAAATACTGCCTGCAATCAAAAGAAAATGAACACAAAGTAAAAAGTCCAAATTAGTAATAAATCAACTGGTAGCGATATCAATATACCGCTCAATCCCAGCAGCGGTGCAAAAAATTGATCACTCCAAAATGAGCACTCGCAATAGTACGAGATCGTAATGTAGTGCAATGATAAATAAAATTCGTTCCATGAGGATTGATGAATTGATTACCATAATTGATTGATTGACTACTATTTAAACAAGCAAAGATTTGATGATTGAATTCTATTACTCAAAACCAATTCATGTAAACTACTACTAAAAATGCAATAAATGAGATAAGTTGAACAAGTGAATAAAGCAATCACACACAAACAAATGATTGTATTACCTATAGGAAATTAGGCTAAGACCGTGAATCCACCCAACCAATTAGTCTCTACTCTCTCTCGAGTTATAGCGACAATACTTACATGCACCAACAACCTATCTATTGATGGTCATCTGACATACACACAAGTTCATTAAGCATAGTGGTATACTAATCGAGTCCTAGAGACTAGCCTCGAGTATTTCTATCTTACTAGACCTCTATCATGCATTTCATAGAGCACGTTATGTGTTTCTCCTCTCGGTACATCACACAACAACCAAATAAATATTAAATGCTAGCTAAACACTAAATATTGATTATAACATCAAATACACATACATAAACACAAACAATATGGATAAAATGGTGGTCTTCATTGATAAATCATGGCAAAGGCTTCATCTTGGCCTTAGCCAAGTAGAGTTTAGTTCATATTGTAAGAAATGGTCATACAAGATATGAAATAAGTATAAGCCATGAATGAATACAAGTAATAATAAAGAGAGAAAGGAAAAGAGTAAACTAAGTTGAAGGACTCTTCTTCTCTTGCTTGGTTGTACTAGACTTCTTCTCTCCTTAACCTCTATTGCTCCAAAATATGGTATTGAAGGTTGATCTAGGTAAGGAAATGAAGTGTAGAGTGATTGAAGAGGTGGGGCTTTGTAGGGAAAAACACGTGGCGGAAGCGAAAAAGTGGGTTGATATATTTCAAAATTTTAACTTTAAAAGAAAGAACCTTAACCCTTGATTAATTAACATAAAATAAAAGTATCGTACCTTTTTCACGTGACGATTGATATTGCGTCTACTTGAATCCGCTTGCTTCGAATTGAATTCGCAAGATCTTCCAATCTAATCTCGAACGTGAATCACATAGGAGTGTGGGCTCCCTTTCTTTGAATTGTAAACCAGAAGATGGAAACAAACAAAATCTTCTTCTTTGTTAGTCACAATAATCCTCCAAGAGAAAACCCAAGAACGCCCGGTCACTTGTGAATTATCAATCTATTTAATTGAAACTCGCGTGAACCCGATTCGATTTTGTACACTAAATCCTTTTGATGCAAAGGATACTAGTGTACTATCGAAAACAAAAAACAATCCCCTTTTCTCTTCACTTTGACTGAATTCAATACACAATATCTATGAGTTAGCCGAATTTTTCTAGAGCAAAAATTCTCTAGCTTGGACGAAATTTTCAACCAAAAAAAAACTCTAGCTTGGCCGAAATTAATAAGTGTATATATAGGTATACAAATCCTTTCCTAAAGAGGATTTACTTGGTGGTCAAGAATCCTATCTCTAGGTGGATTTACTTGGTGATAAAGAATCCTTTTTCAAAAAAAAGATTTTTTTTCCACACCAAGACTCCTAATCCAACTCAAATAGTGTATTTATTCAATAACCAATTATTGAATATAATTTAAATTGTGACTAAATCAAAAACTTCCTAATAGAAATCAAAAACTTCCTAATTTTACTAGATAAATAAATTCCTTTACTTATCTACTTATCAAATATAGTATTTGATACTTGTCATATTACCAACAATAATATGACTCTAGAAGACCATCTCCTACTAGGAAAACAATTTTGACTTTTAATTAAATAATTAAAATAAAAACAATATAAAAGACTAATAAATAGTCCCTTCCAGCCCTAGCCAATAGATAAGGGCCAATATTAATTTTTATTTTATTTTATTAAATCCATTGAACCTAAATAAAAAAAATCCACATGTGAATTAGACCCATTCTTAATAAAAGAAACAAGTCCACATGCCTTAATACAATTCTAGATGGACCCATAAATTGGTCCGGTAGAATATATCAAGTGATTCATGCCAAGTTCGTGTGAATTGAGGATCTTGGCAGACTATCTAAATTTAAGCTCCAATATATATAACCTAATCACAATCAACAAATGATTCACTTAGGTTCGATATATTAATTTTAGTTCATTCCACTAAAGAACTAAAATTGAACTCTTAAATAAAAATAGAATAAGTTAATATTGCTCATTCATACCCTAGACAATCTTAATGGAGATAGTGTATCCTAGAGAAGAATACCAGTAATCGCCAAGAGCTCATAGACCGCCTATAGCTCTCCAAGTTACCCTATTTACCCATGTGACCACATTTTGAACTTGGATATTTTGACTTGTCCATAAGCCATATTTCAGTAGACGCTATTGAAAACATAACGTTAAGATTTAATATCCAATATCTCAAAACATCCATATGATGATATTCTACTCTCATTTAATAAATGGAGCCACTATGTCCATATCTATAAATGAAGTCCTCTATCGATTAACAAATGAGTACCACCAAACTATCGAGGATAGACTATGCTATATAATCGTACTCATTGATAGATCAAATGATAACACTTGTAACCATAAGTCCATCATTTATCTCAGGATTAAGATAGACTCTCTGATTGTCTTCAAGTGAAAACTTTTATCCATTGAAGGTTCTGGATAAAGTATTCCACTATGATCCTAATCAATGTACCCAGTGCACTAGATTCTTTTGCTAAAAGACACAACTCATTGATGATTTTAGATTCATCATAACACATTTGATCTCACTCAAATGGTAGCAAAAGAATCTACAACTTTAACAAGATAAAGACGCTCAACCTTTATCTTAAGTTTTGAATATTATTCAAGACTAACTAAAGAATTATGTCTACCTCATACGTATCCAGGTGTACGAACAATTCTTCTTTTATCATAGTCTTTTGACCTTATGATTATATACTTTTGACAATTATAATAATTAAACTATAAATGCTATAAGATTTGTTAAACTATAAATAACTTTATTAATATAAAAAGATTGTCAAATACATTATTACACTCTTGCTATTGAGCATAATCCTAACAAGTTTAAGTTTATATGGTGATTTAAGGAAGGTTTTAGGTGATTTGGTGAAGTATTAGGGTTCAAGATTGGTTCTTGGAGGCTTTAGATTGTAATGGGAGAGTTTGGAGCTCAAGGGTCGTGGTAGAGATGCTCAAGAAGAGCTGAAATGGGGTATTTATATGTTTGGAATTAGGGCACGAAACCTTAGAAAAGAGCTAATGTGGAATGCTTGGGTGCTGGTGCTGCGATGGTCGTCAGATGCTTCACCAGCGGCACCATACTGGAGAAGATACACTGGTGAGGGTACGCTGGCCATCAGGAGCTTCACCAGTGCCACCCTACTGGCCTATGTGCGCTGGAGAAGTTACATTGCTGGTGCGCCTGTCGAGTTTTTTTTTTCTAGCAATTCTTCAGTTCGGCCCTCGAATTCCCTTGACTTTATAATTTTACCCCTAGATTACTTAGAAAACTGCACAAACTCAATTTAATCATCAAATATCTGGTTTTTACTCAGAAACGGATGTAGTTAATAGGATATGGAGGCTACACCAAGTGTAGAAATGGGCATCATCAACTAGGTATACCCTCTATTTGGTCTTCTTAAGCTCACTTCAATGGAAGGGTCAAACTAGAGTACCCTCATCAAGTGAGACCCGAACTTAACAATCTCAATCTTTATATAATCTCAATCGGGTAATTGATTCTATAAAATCTAGGTTGATTGCTTGTGAGAGGTTAAGCACCAACACTATATCCTCTAGGTTGGTGACTTTATAAAGAGATTGGTCCCTTAACTTGATAGATGAGCATTCATAAAAACTCCTAAGTGAGTGGTCAATCCTTTACACTCTAGGTTGATAAGTTATGAAGGATAATCTCAAGTGAGTGCCAAACTATACACTATAGGTTGGTCATTTATGAGGGATAGATAATCAACACTATACCCTATAGGTTGATTACATAAGATTAATGCACACTTATGAGAATTTATGATTTACTCATTGTTTCCTTGTCGGATCCATCAATACCTTAGTTCTCACTCATCTCATTCTAACCTAGTTGCATTTAGTATAACTCAGTTTAATTGCATTTTAGTTGTTAACCTTTTCAAACCAATCATGACATTTTACTTTTGTGCATTTTAGTATTGTTCCTAATCTAATCATCATTACCCCTAATCCCTGTGGACGATACCCTAGCTTGTCACTATACCTATTTCACATTGCTAAGGACTTTATAAACATTTTCGTCAAATGGCGCTGCTGTCGGGGATTGGCGAGCGTAGTAGTGTTTAGATTAGTTTTAATAGTATTAGTTTCTTAGTTAGTATTTTTAGTCTTTTTGTTTCTTTTTACTTCTTTTGGTATTTTTTGATTTTCAGGTTTTAGGACCCTATGGATTTCTTCATTCAAGATTCGAGGCCAAGTTACCTACCTATGAGCAGATCTTTAGAAGATGAGATAAGAGAGCTCATACGGGATGGTTGTCGCATCAACAAGGAAATTATAGCATCTCATAAGGCAGCTGAGTAGAACTTCAACAAATATGTGCTACATAGCTGGTGATCGGTCTATTTCTATACATATTTTAGGTCCCCATTTCCTATTATTTGTGCTTTATTTTTGGGTGAAATTAGGTATTTTATATGTTTGTTGAGCATGTGTAGGTCACATTCCTTAGATGAAGTGTTTGAAGGTATTTTCAAGGAAAATAGCTTAAATGTGAAGAAAAAGAGCAAAGTTGTCACCCACCGCTATGTAGGTCGCTCTTCATGCACGACCTCCACCGCGGACACGTCTAGCGGTACATTTCAGTAGGCTTTCTGTTCTTTTCCGCTGTCCATACCACTTCCCAGGCATCAACCTCAACCGCGGTCTATGCCGCACATCATTCCGGGAAAGGCTGATTCGGCCAGTGCAGAACAGCCAGATTGCGGGGGCCATATCTCTCAACTCCAATTGAATTGTGTGTCCTACCACCTATGGACGGAAAGCCCCGGACATTTAGTTTTCGGCGCACTTTACGGATCACAATTCCGATATTCTTAGATGAAGTTATGCCCATTTTAGTATCCGATGGTCAGATCAGTTATAATTCCGTGAATAGTGACGGGATTTGTTTTGCAAGTTGTCGGAACGGGAAATATTACCTTCTTGGACATGAGTGTGAGTCTTGGAAAGCAAGTTGACACCTAATCCTTATCATCCTTCAATAAGTAATCAATTTGAGTGGATTAGGAAAGAATTAAATCCCAAAAAGGTAGAGTTCCAAAAGGGAACCAATTTCCTTGTTGTTTAAGGACTTGGCTTATCATCTAAAGCCTATTTAAACCCTTGTGAACCCTAATTTCGAGAGAGACAAGCCAAGGGAGGTCCCAAGCCACCAAGGGGGCCGTCCCCCATCACTCCACCACCATACATCACCACACACTCATCCATCTTTACAGATTGAAGATTTGAAGACGAAGAAGATTACAAGTGAAGACTTGAAGAACTCATTGAAGGCCTAAATGGGTTTTATCTTTTCTTTCTCTTCTCTCTTTATTTTTGCTACGTGTAACTAATCTCATAACTACGGAATCAATGTGAACCTTTTGGGAATGCTCATATATGGATTAATTATTATTTCATCAATTCAATTCTTGATTTATTCATTGTGCTTAATTGCTTGATCCTCATTAGTTTTAATAATTATTCACACCTTGACCATAGGGTGAATAATAATTTGGCATGATTTTAGGGTTAGGACTATTTGAGAATTAGGGTTAGTGTTGACCAAACATAATCTTAATTATTGATCTTTTGAATGAATGAATTTTATCTTTAGTCTGACCAAGACAAAGTAGTAGAATTTGGTTCTTAATTCTTATACTTAATGGATTTCTGATTATTATTCACACCTTGACCATATGGTGAATAACGGTTGGGAACACGTGACTCAGCCCGCGACCGAACGGTAATAGTCACATAAAAGACAAAGAATGAACCCTAGAATTGATTGAATCTTGTTTACAAATTAATTCCATACATTGAGTGTTCATAATTGGGGATCATTGATGACCTAGTGTTTTCTTTCCATTGATCGCAAATACCATTCTTTTTAATTGTTTTCTTAATTTAGTTTAGTTTAATTCAAATCTCAAACAAATCGTTGGTTACTTTTAGTTTGACTTTAATTAAAATTAGTTTTCAATCAATAAATCTCTTTTCCTCGTGGGAACGATCCTTATTTGCTGCTGTACTAATCTTCACGATTCGTGCACTTGCGAGTGAGTATTTTAATAACATGATTTTACACCATTAGCTGGCCAAAACAAAGAATAGAGTCATGTTTTGAAGAAAGTTTTAACACCTCCATAATAGCATCAAGTCAAGGCTACAAAACCATCTCACACCTACCAAGGGAGGAATCACAAAAAAAAACATTGAGGAAGGCAGAAGCACAATGATTGAAGAGAGGTGAAAGGAGATAATGAATGCCGGAAAATAGCTAATGTCATGTATGGAGCTGTTGAAGGCTGAAAATGCAGCACTTCACTCGAAAGTAGAAGAAGTCTCCCAAGAAAAAGAAGATATAAGGAAAGGCTATGAGAAGGACATACAACCCTTGAAGAATGAGCTAGAAGACAAGGAAGCCCTAGAGGTATCAAAGATAGAGAGGCTCTAAGAGCTAAACAAGAAGCTCATGCTTGAAGTGAAATCACTCAGAGTGGAAAATAGTACACTCATGAAAAATAATGAAGAAGTCTCCAACAAGAACAAAGAATTCGAAGTGCAACTCGAGAGACTTGAATTTGAAAAAGATAAAGCAATGAAGGCATTGAAAAAATTAGCAAAGCATTCAAAAGAATTTGTAGAAGAGAAAGCTCGTAAATCAAGGAACATGCAATTGGAGATCGAGCTAAAAGCCAATGCTTTGGAGAAAGTTAAGGAGTTCCTCTAACTCAAAGCCTATTGGTTATATCTGTTCTAAAAAGAGAGCATGTACGAGCCAAAAATTACAAGTTTCATCAACATAGGAATGATCGTGCCAAATATGTAGTATATTTAGGCCCTCAAATCCTTACCTTGTGTTCTGTTTTTGTGTGTTTTTGTATCTCTAATGGGTTGTTATATGGGTAATTATAGGAAATGGTGCAATGATGGGTTTGGAAGCGTGTTGCAGTGGCTCCAGCAGAAAAGGGGCAAAAGGAAAGACAAAGGATCATAAGCAGCTCTACAGTGCGGGTTAAGTGCAGGTTAAGTGCAGGTCTCAACCGCACTCCAACCGCACTCATGCTCTTAGCCGGGACCTGATACAGGAGAAGAGTTACAGTGCAGGTCCAGTGCAGGTCATCCAATCGCACTTCACCCGCACTATTGCCAAGACCAGAGAAGCCGAGTTGAACCTGACGTTAAAGTGCGGGTACATTGCGGATCATCCAACCGCACTCCATCCGCACTATTGCCAAGACCAGAGAAGCCGAGTTGCACCTGACGTTAAAGTGCGGGTACAGTGCGGGGTCATCCAACCGCATTCCACCCGCACTATTGCCAAGACCAGAGAAGCTAATTTGCACCTGACATTAGAGTTCAGGTACAGTACGAGTTATCCAACCGAACTCCACCCGCACTATTGCTGAAGTCAGAAGAGTGGACTATGCACCTGACAATCAAGTGCGGGTAAAGTGTGAGACAAGTGCGAGTCAAGTGCGGGTAATCCAACGGCACTCCACTCGCATTATTTTCCAGATCTTAGAACTGAAGATGAAGACAACCCATACAGTGCGGGTAATTCACCGCACTCCGCTCGCGCCAGTTTGATTTTTGAAGCTTAAGTGACCTATTTTTGTATGATGTATAATATAATAGGATGAAAATGTTTTAGGAAGCCTTTGGCTCCGTTTTTCAGAGGTTTTACACACCTAGATCTAGAATCTCTCTCTCTCTCTCTCTCTCTCACATACTTACATTCTCTACTCAAGTTCAAGGAAGTTAGGAGATTGAAGCCACTTCAAGGAAGGAGATGTTCTCCAAGGGTTCTTTCTCTTTCCTTTCTCTTATTTTCCTAGTTGTAATGAGTAGCTATATCCCCTCTAAGGGTTGATGGAGTAGTTAGTTGAATATTGGGCTTGTACATAAACTTGATATTGTATTTATATTCATGTCTATCTTTCATTGATATATTCTTGTTATGAATGTTTACCATTGATTTCTTGTGTAGATACATCCTCTTAGCAAGATCTCTTTAGATTATGTATGAGTATTGCATCTAGATATACATCATATTTAGTTGTCTCTTACTCTAATGAATGGACGAAACGTCATGAATTCCGAATCTTAAACAGCGGTCTTAATCTAACCTCGATTCAGGCACTATACATCCTAGGTCGGATCTCGTGAGAGGATTAGAAGTCATCACTATACATCCTAGGTTGACTACATTTACAATCGGTTGAGTCATTGATAGGTAGACGAGCTTCATTTTTAGAATCCGATGAACCACCAACACTATACATCCTAGGTTGGTGGTTTATGAAGGATTAATCCCTAATAAGTGGTCATCACTATACATCCTAGGTTGGCCACTTTCTAGGGATAAATAACCGACTCTATACATCCTAGGTCGGTTACCTCTGATTAGACGTGCCTATTGACAAGTTTGTTGCATTGCCCAGTATTTAGTTTCGTATCCGTTAACTCCTTAGTTTCCATCATCTATATATATCCTTCATTCCATTTCCCCTTCCTTTAGTTTGCATAATTAATTTAGTGTTACTCATAGGATAATTCACCATCTACATCGTCATCATTTTATGTTTCATTTATTATATATATACATTAACATTACTTTAGCAATAACTAATCTTAGCTAGCTCTGCTCCATGTGGACGACACCCCACTTGCCACCATACTTGTGTTTTCAATCCAATTTAGGCTTCGTGAGGTTTTTATAAATATTGTTGACGGATTGATCTTTTAAAACGACACACGACAAATCGTCCCGTCAGAAGATGAGAAGTCCAAGGAATATGAGGAGTCCACATAGGATAAAGAAAATATAGGTAAGGAAAGATTTAATGAACCAAGTGAGAATCATGGGCAAGGAAAAGATATTGAAACAATCTACACTTGTTTGGGTTGTGAAAAAGCGTGAATTTCCAAATTTGAGCAAACCATCCCTAGTGGACCCTGGCACCTCACCTAGTGCATCCAATTGAAATTTTGTGATGCATGTGTAGATTGTACAATTCATTTCCTCTTTTTAATCCCATGTTGCCCATTTTGTTTGAGTGATTTGAGCTTGTCATTGTGTGAAAAAATTAGGTTTGGGGGAGAAAATGCATTATGGAATCTATATTATTTTTATTTGTTTCTAAGTTTTAGTCTCTAATAACTTAATAAGGCAAGTTGAGTGGTATTTTTGAGTGTGTGCAGGTCAAGAGGTGGAAACAAAAGGAGACAAAATCGAGGTGATAGGACATGATCAGAGTTGGCACAAAGCCCCAGTGCGCGGGTCTATACACTAGTGCACACCAACGCAATGACCAGCGCACCAGCAAGGAAATCAGATTCAGACAGCATCCTGTGTGGGTTAGACTGCGTGGGTGTCCACCCGCGCATGACCAATGCAGTTCATGGATCTTCAGCAAGAGTTCAGATGTGCATGACACTGTGCGAGTTGAGACAACCAGCAAACAAAGATGAATGTGCGCGAGTAGAGCTACGTGGGTGCATACCCCTCGCATATTGCACTAGTATATATATATATATATATGTATGTATGTATATATATATATATATGATGTTACTTTCATAGGCTCCACCATAACTCTTTCAATCGAAATTGTTCTCCTCTTTCGCTCTCAAAGTAGTCTTCTAGCTTTCTTCCCCATGTAAGAGCAATAATCAAGCACAAAGGTGTGAATTTCTCACTAGAATCTTCTTTAAACTGCTTAAAGAATTGTTTCATAATCAATCTTCTCTCAACAAAAAAATTCTCCGCATGCATGAACTTAATCCTTGTTGGATGCACCCACAAATTTTTACCTTCTTGTGTTCAATTGTATATTGGGTTTGATTATATATTGCAAGTTGTTGTGTATTGGTAGGGTTTGAACTGAAATCTATTCATGATTGTGCATAAACTTTGAATTTTAGGGTTCATGAGTTGAGATTGTGAATTTGATAAAGTTGATTGATGAATGGTGGTTAAATCGATGCTATAATAAAGTTAGGGGTGAATGTGTAGCTGAATCCAAATTGTGGCATGTAGAAGTAGAATTGCACATGCAAAGTCCACACAGTTCTGGGCAACTGCGCGGATGCCATTGCCTGGGTGCTTTGTCGTACCCGCGCACATGCACCCGCACACTATATCCATTTTTTCCAATTTTCTTACTTGATTCACTTGCTCTTTGTGTTTTAACTTGCTCACATCTGGAATATATTCATCCCTGAATTAAGTTGCTTTCTCTTACAGATGACAAGCAGACCCAAATCACTTGCAAAGAAATTTGGCCTAGGATCACGCAAGAAAAAGTCAGATATTGGGCCACCACCACCATGTACTTTGAACAGTGATTTCCATAAACAGTTAGAGAATTTCAGAGGCCGGAAAATTATTGAAGAGAGAGGAATAGCAAGAGATGAGCTAAATGATACAGAAATCCCTCAGATGATAGATACAATGGGATGGCAGACATACACACATTCCCCTCATGCATACTGTAGACATGTGGTAGAGGAGTTCTATGCAGGGATGTTCCATGATAATTTCAGGAACTGCCATCCAGTAATGGTTCGTGGGAGAGAAGTCAGTATTACCCCGACCGAGTGTAGGGGAAACACATGCGGCGGAAATGAAAAAGTGGGTTGGTATATTTTAAAAATGTTCCCTTTAAAAGAAAGAACCTTAACCCTTGATTAATTAACATATAGTAAAAGTATCGTACCTTTATCACGTGACGATTGATTTTGTGTTGATTTGAATCCGATTGCTTCGAATTGAATCCGCAAGATCTTCCAATCCAATCACGAACGTGAATCACCTAGGAGTGTGGGCTCCCTTTCTTGGAATTGTAAACCTGAGGATGGAAACAAACAAAATCTTCTTCTTGGTTAGTCACAATAATCCTCCAAGAGAAAACCCAAGAAAGTTCGGTCACTTTTGAATTATCAATCTATTTGATTGAAACTCGCGTGAACCCGATTCGATTTTGTACACAAAATCCTTTTGATGTAAAGGATTATAGTGTACTATCGAAAACAAAAATGTTCCCCTTTCTCTTCTCTTTGGCCGAATTCAATACAAAATATATATGAGTTGACCGAATTTTTCTAGAGCGAAAATTCTATAGCTTGGCCGAAATTTTCAACAAAAAAATCTTGTCTTTGGCCGAAATTAATAAGTGTATATATAGGTATACAAATCCTTTCCTAAAGAGGATTTACTTTGTGGTCAAGAATCCTATCTCTAGGTGGATTTACTTGGTGACAAAGAATCCTTTTTAAAAAAAGATTTCTTTTCCCCACTAAGACTCCTAATCCAACTCAAATAATATATTTATTCAATAACCAATTATTGAATATAATTTAAATTGTGACTAAATCAAAAACTTCCTAATAGAAATCAAATACTTCCTAATTTGACTAGATAAATAAATTCCTATTATTTATCTACTTATCAAATATAGTATTTGATACTTATCATATTACCAACAATAATATGACTGTAGGAGACCATCTCCTACTAGGAAAAAGATTTTTACTTTTAATTAAATAAATAAATAATTAATTATTAATTTCCATTTAATTAAATAATAAAATAAAAATAATATATAAGACTAATAAATAGTCCCTTGCCGCCCAAGCCAATATATAAGGGCCAATATTGTTTTTTTATTTTATTTTATTTTATTAAATCCATTGGACCTTAATAAAAAAATCCACATATAAACTAGACTCATTCTTACTACAAGAAACAAGTTCACATGCCTTAATACAATTCTAGATGGACCCATAAATTGGTCCGGTAGAATATATCAAGAGATCCATTCAAGTTCATGTGAATTGGGATCTTGGCAGACTATCTAAATTTAAGCTCCAATATATATAACCTAATCACAATCAACAACTGATTCACTTAGGTTCGATATATTAATTTTAGTTCATTCCACTAAAGAACTAAAATTGAACTCTTAAATAAAAATAGAATAAGTTAATATTGCTTATTCATACCCTAGACAATCTTAATGGAGATAGTGTATCCTAGTGAAGAATACCAGTAATCGCCAAGAGCTCATAGACCGCCTATAGCTCTCCAAGTTACCCTATTTACCCATGTGGCCACATTTTGAACTTGGAAATTTTGACTTGTCCATAAGCCATATTTCAATAGACGCTATTGAAAACATAACGTTAAGATTTAATATCCAATATCTCAAAACATCCATATGATGATATTCTACTCTCATTTAATAAATGGAGCCACTATGTCCATATCTATAAATGAAGTCCTCTATCGATTAACAAATGAATACCACCAAACTATCGAGGATAGACTATGCTATATAATCGTACTCATTGATAGCTCAAATGATAACGCTTGTAACCATAAGTCCATCATTTATCTTAGGATTGAGATAGACTATCTGATTGTCTTCAAGTGAAAACTTTATCCATTGACGGTTCTGGATCAAGTATTTCACTATGATCCTATTCAATGCACCCAGTGCAATAGATTCTTTTGCCCAAAGACACCACACTTTGATGATTTTAGACTCATCATAACACATTTGATCCTACTCAAATGGTAGCAAAAGAATCTACAACTTTAACAAGATAAAGGTGCCCAACATTTATCTTAAGTTATGAATATTATTCAAGACTAACTAAAGAATTGTGTCTACCTCATACGTATCCAGATGTACGAACAATTCTTCATTTCTCATAGTCTTTTGACCTTATGATTATTTACTTTTGACAATTATAATAATTAAACTATAAATGCAATAAGATTTCTTAAACTAGAAATCACTTTATTAATATGAAAAGATTGTCAAGTACATTATTACACTCTTGCTATTGAGCATAATCCTTACACCGAGATCAACCGATATTTCAGAAACAAGAGGCCAACCGATGTGCTTGAAAATAGTATCGCTATGGTGTATCTCAGCACGAGCTCCATACCAGGCAGAATGTAGATCTAGCCAATGCATTGGTAATCCAGCCAATGACTTTCTGGGTGGTCTCAAGCACACAATTTTGAAGATCGAGTTGGGGCTATGGCATATCTTCGTCTCTCACTCCCTAAGGCTATTTCAGTTTATTTATATTTACTTGCCATTTTCATTATTGCTGAGTAAACTTTGTTTAGTTTATTTTTTGCACTTTTAGCTTTATTTTGATTTATTTAATAACTTTTAGTGGATTATGTTTAATTTGAGTACTTTGGGGATTTTTTGAGTTTGGTTTATTTAGAGGATATTCATTTGAGATATATATTTGTGTGGTTGATAAGTTTTTGTTAGATGTTTTGTGCTTAAAGCTAGGTTTTCATCTCTTGGAAGGAAACACCCATAACTTGCGAGTCTTGGATGGAAAAGCAAGCCAAGAGCGCTCATAAAACGGGCGAGAACCTAATCCAATTTTGGACTTCACGAAAACAACCGTATCAATTTCATTTCTTAATCTCAATATTGAAGTTTAATTTTTCCTATCTTGTATCTTTATGGATCAATGGTGAGTATGTGTGAATATCGAAAATTCTTATGTGGGGTTATACATTGTTGATATGGATATATATATATATATATATATATATATATGTGTGTGTGTGTGTGTGTGTGTGTGTGTGTGTGTGTGAATATTGATGAGATTTTGGCCACATATGTGAGTACACATGTTAATTGTGAGTATATAGCCCCGTTTGGTTTGTGGGTGGTTTTAATTGCTCACATTTTGTACAGGTCTTTGAACATATAGTGAAATTCGGTTTTGGGGTCATCACGCCTCCATTTCATTAATTTTGATGAATGGAAATGTTTGATAGTGGTTGATCATGAATTTGGGTGCTTGTGCTTAAATGATATATTACATTTTATTGCCCTATTTTATATTGAGCCTTGTTTGAGTCTTATAGTTTTGTTAGGCACTGATTGCGCGTGATTAGTGCCTATGTTGTTGAATTTTGAGTCAGTTTGGTGTGCGTCATTAGGCCGGACTCTCTTGTCTTCAACATTGAGGACAATGTTGGGTTTTGGTTTGGGGGTATAAACGCCTTTTCGAGTCGTCTTGTTGTTTTTGAGCCTTTTTTCGTGTAATTTTTTCAAATTTGCTACTTAGCCAATATTTTTCAGCTTTAATTAGCTTGGTGAGATATCCTGAGTATAGTGTTTGTGGCGAATTCGTGTACGCTTCGTGTGCTTGTTCATAGCTCTTAATCACTTTAGAGGTCTCACTTGCACTTCATGGGTTAGTCTTATCCGTTAGTGTCTAAGTTGAGGGGACTCGGTGCTCAAGCGCCTTGTTCTAATAGTGAAGACCCCTTGAGAGTTTTAAAAAACATGATCCAAATGTGTGAAATTCGAGGGAAAATGATTTTCAAATCTTTAAACACTATTCAAACACCATGCATAGTCTCATTACACCAAAATCATCATGTGTCATAGAACATGCATCATGAAAGTGGACTGTTTGATTGAAACTTTTATTCCCTTGGTAGATTTGTTTTAGCCACTTCACATGCCAAATACTTTCCATCCCATAATATGTGTGCTCCCGAGCCAATCTTGAAGCCAAACACATTAGACTTGTTTATTCTACCCCATATTATCCATTACCCAAGCAACTTAAACACTAAGCTAACCCTCACTTGATTGATCTTGTTAAAGCTTAGGATTGAAAGTAAATTGTGCTCTAATTATCAAATGGCATGTACGTAGGCAAATAAGTTCTGAATTGTAAAGGTATGTAAGTCAAAGGCAAGAAAATAAAGAAAAAGAAAAGAAAAGAAAAGAAAAAAAATAGATAGAAATTAAAAAAACAAGAAAAAAACAAGAAAAAACAAGAAAAAAAAAGGAAAGAAATATGCTTCAATTGCCTTGGTCAAATTGTAAATACTACTTAAAAGGGTAACAAGAGTAGTTAGTGATTGCACTTGGGATTTACGAAAGTCTGGACACCTTAATGTATTCTTGTATTTAGAGTGGTGTTGCATGAGAAATTAAGTGTTTGAGTGTAGAATGTTTTGCCTTAACTTGGTTGATCAATGAGTGTGACTTATTTAAGTGTGCTTTTATTCGGAAGACAGCGCTTATTGTATAGGTTGTTTAATCAATAATGAAGAAGAAAATAAAATCCCCATTAATGGAGTCAAGTCTTATTTCTCTCTTAGTGTAGGACTTTCATCAACACATTTCTCTGTTAGTATCATATCTCCACTAAGTGGAAGAATATCATGTTGTATAGTACTCTTGACTATTTAATATAATAAATGACATAATATTATTTTAAAACAGCAGATGAAACCAGTCAATTTATTCTCACAAAGGAATAACACAATTAAAACATTTGATTAGATTAATCTTAAATAGGTATTTGCCTGATGTAGAGTTGAGTGATATGGTCTTTTATGTATTGTGGATTTGTGTACCCATCTTTCTCCAAGTAAGTAACTTCAGTTAAACGAGCAATGTTCACAATTGGAAAGAGGAGCTGCAGCGGGATTGGTGTCGGCTTCATGCATTCTTCATTCATATCCTCCCATGCATTTTCGACAACTTTCATCAACTTTTCATTCGCCTCCTCCATCGAAACCCCGTATTGTCTCATGTAACATTCCACGCCAGATACTACATGTGCTCGTTTATGCTCAAACTTCAATAATTAAAGTCAAGTAAAAAACTAATATTAGAATATAGTTGGTTAACAACCTCAAACAAATTTTAAAAGTTTTATATAAAAGGTTTATGAAGTTACAAAATTATCTTTATAGTTTAAAACCCTTGCATTTTGGCCCCTTGAATATATATATATATATTTTTTTTTTGTATGTTTGGCTCCGCCACGGTGTTACTGTATATACATAGAGTGAACATACAATCATTCACTAATCACATACCTCGCGAGTCTTGATGTCATCTATGAGACGGCCGACTGTATATGCAGCTTTAACAATTTTTGGTCTAGTTTGCAGCCATTGAAAAGCATTGACATCTGCTATATGTCCCATTCCAGCAAAGGCTATGGCTGTGAATGCAAAACAACCTGCTGACTTAATTCCATTTTTCAAATACTCATCAAATGTTGGATCATAATTTTCATTCAACCATTCGGCCTCAAGATGGTAGGCTCTCACCATCTCTTTCATCTATAATCATCATGTAAATAACATCAAGAAAAAAAAAACATTTATTACAGATTGGTAGATAGCTGGTTAATTAGTATGGAAATAGAAATAAGACAAATAAATTAAGCAAATATATATTACTTACCAATTCCTTTGCACAAGAGACAGTATATGATCTTCCCTCAGCGGTCACTTCCTTGTCAATTTCATCGAAAAGATTCAATAGTGTGCTATAAATAATTTTCATATAATCTGGCAACTCATCAATGGTACAAGCATCCCATCTAATTCAAAATAACGATTTTAGTTCAACAACATAATTAGACATTCACACGATTATAACCGAAAAAAATCATTATAATTATCGGAGACTAGGAATTAATCTTTTTAGGGTCTTATTTAGTTCATCGGTATGCCCATTGTGACCTCGTGCACTCATATACGAACGATAACATTATATATACATTGGTGCGCCGAAGTACATTAGAATGTCTTATTCTTTTTACCGATATCATATAAAGAGGTTATTAAAATTAAAATTAAAAAGAACAAAAAATGAAAATTTTAAATTAAAAAGAACCTTTGGACTGCATAGGTGAAACGTTGGAGCTCTTCAAAAGTAGCATATGCATCATATGTATCATCAATAACTGAAGCAATCTTCATGACTTTGTTGAATATTAACCGAGCACGAGAGTAACAAGGCTGATAAAATACCGCATTTATCCAGAAGTATAGCTCAATTATTCTGTCTCTTACATAAGTAAGGTTGGATGTTGATTGTATATTTTTCCACCAACTACAATAAGTAAATATCACTGGAAATGTCAATATTCAAATCAATAGGTGGCTGCCAGAAATACAAAAAACAAGACAATTCAGGAGGAACAAAATGAAAAAAAAAATGTTTAAGATATAAAGATAATTTATAATTTCATCATATTCAATTTGGAGAATTAATATGATGAATATTTTGAAACACATACATAAAAGTTGACTCTTTTATAAATATTTAATAAAAAAAACAATAAAAAGTGTTAACAGCCTTTTTTGGTAGGGTCCAAAGAAGAATTTTACATCTGCCTAGAACCTGGTAGAACCTAGATCGGGACCGGTTCCCAGATACCAAGGATACTCGATACCATGAACCTGAAAGAAGTCAGTACCACATTGCACGGTAGATGATTGAGGTTTGAAGTTGATGATAGAGAGAGAAGAGAGAGTAAGATCATGTGTGTATATCTTATGGTGATTATAGGTATGAGTGCATATCTACCATCCAATGATCCACAAATGATGTAACAGATTGTGTGATCTTTAGTGGCTATATATATATATATATATATATATATATATGTATATTTACCTTGTGACTTGGGCTATCTCCTGTTGGTGTAGTAGTTGTACTCGATTAAAATCCAACTTTGCAAACAAGAGGAGGCTCTCATTTCTTGATTCATCTTCTTCGTAGATAGAAATGTAATGGATTGCTTCGAGTCTTGGTATGTCTTTGTGTAAGGGTTGTTGGATGGATTTCAGTATTTGTCTTGCCATATGGGGGCTTGATTTTCCAGCCAGGGACTTGAGATGTGCCTTGGAGAATGCAAGAGCCTCCTGAAGAATATCTTCTCCGTGTAATCTCAAATGGGTAGCTTCATACAAACTTAATATTCCCTTTGCATCGCTTGTTAAAGTTTCCTTGAATTTTCCATCATCCTTCTTAAATCCGTTAAACACGCCTATAAAATCACAATCGATCCATGTATTATAGAATATATAGATCAATAGATAACTTTATTAGATTCGATAGGCATAGATGACATATCTAAAGACTTTATAGTGGGATAACTCATTTACCGCACGAAATTTTATAGCCATGTTGTCTGAAAACTCGAAAGAGAAGAGAAACAGTGTATAAATCATAATCCATTTGATTAGTGATATTAGGTTCCGCTGCAAGAATATAATTTAGTTGGTGATCAATCTCATCCTCAAAATGATACGACACACCAAGCCGACACAATGAGTTGATAAAGATGACTTTCACCACCGGATCATCTGTAGGAGCGATTAACATTTCCTTAACCTTGTTTTTGAGGTCTTCTCTCTGGCTACCATATGTTCGATCATATTCCTTCAAAATAGAGAACAAAACAATGTCAATATATATATACACATTGGAGTGCTTAAATACTATTATTCTTTTGGAGTTCTTAATATGGCATCATAGACATAATTGACTTCAGAATCCTAGGTCTGAGTCCCCTATGAGAAATAAGAAGGATGTAGTACTCACAGAGATACGAGAGGCAGCTGAAGCGAAGAAGGCCTCAGTATCTTTCCATATGTTAGAGGGAAAGTCCGCCAATGGACGAAGAGTTTCTTGGTTGCTTTTGGTACCCAAACATGCTCGAAAATGGCCTTGGCCTCCAACTACTGTCTTGTTAGGGAAGCAATGTATGCGATTTCCGGGCCATAACAATTTAGGGGGAAATTTAGCCCTTGAAAGAGAAAGGCGAGGCGGCAGAGAGCTATTTGCTATCACAAACCCTTGTTGCGCCATTCATATAATATTGAATTATTTTGGGAAACAATACAGAGATTACAAATTTAATTAATCAATTGAGACTACTATCTACTAACCACTAACCACCTATGTATAGATATTCTATGTGTTATAGTAAGTTAGTAAAGTCTTGCTACGGTAAGACCAAAAAAGTGGGTCGTCCCATACGAACACCGCTTTTTAAAAAATATAAAGTCGAATTAATAGGTAATCGGATATATCCATTTATTTCCTAAAACACACTCACTCTCTAATTCTCAACCTATCACCACTCCTTTTTTAATACTACCGTTACTTGGAGTTATATACGATAATATAGTAGATAATCAGAATATATATTTCTTCTATTTTAGTAGAATTTTTTTTTCTATATCTTTTGGATTTCCTTCTTATTTTATTTAGATAAGGAGATCTGCCTTTGTTCGCATCCGATCCTGTTGGCCACCAATAACTAGTGCAGCAGCCGGTGCAAAACATGTTGCTGCTATTGGCTGTCATCAATTTTGGCCTATAGCAGCCCGCCACTTTCCTTTTTTTAAAAAAAAAATTAATGTTGGTTTCAAGTTGATAACTGGTGTTATGGGAGTTATATACGATAATATAGTAGATAATCAGAATATATATTTTTTTCTATTTTAGTAGAATTTATTTTTCTATATCTTTTTGTATTTCCTTCTTATTTTATTTAGATGAGGAGATCTACATTTGTTGGCATCCGATCCTGTTTGCCACCAATGACCAGTGCAGCAGCCGGTTCAAAACCTGTTGCTGCTATTGGCTGTCATCAATTTTTGGCCTATAGCAGCCCGCCGCTTTCCTGCTTCTTTTATAAAAAAATTAAATGTTGGTTTGTATGGTACAAACCACCTACCTTGGTCGTACCATAGCCAACTCCAAGTTAGTAACTGGTGTTATGGGAGTTATATACAACAATATAGTAGATAATCAAAATACATACTTTTTCTATTTTAGTAGAATTTATTTTTCTATATCTTTTTGGATTTCCTTCTTATTTTATTTAGATGAGGAGATCTACCTTTGTTGGCATCCGATCATGTTGGCCACCAATGACTAGTGCAGCACCCAGTTCAAAACATGTTGCTGCTATTGGCTGTCATCAATTTTGGCCTACAGCAGCCCGCCACTTCCCTGTTTTTTTTTTTAAAAAAAAATGTTGGTTTGTATGGTACAAACCACCTACCTTGGTTGTACCATAGCAGGTACAACCAACTCCAAGTTGGTAAATGGTGTTATGGGAGTTATATACGACAATATAGTAGATAATCAGAACACATATTTTTTCTATTTTAGTAGAATATATTTTTCTATAACATTTTGGATTTCCTTCTTATTTTATTTAGATGAGGAGATCTTCCTTTGTTGGCATTCGATCCGGTTGGCCACCAATGACTAGTGCAGCAACCGGTTCAAAACATGTTGCTGCTATTGGCTGTCATCAATTTTGGCCTATAGCAGCCCGAAACTTTCCTGTTTTTTTTATAAAAAAAATTTAAATGTTGGTTTGTATGGTACAAACCACCTACCTTGGCCATACCATAGCCAACTCCAAGTTGGTAACTGGTGTTATGAGAGTTATATACGACAATAAGTAGATGATCAGAATATATATTTTTTCTATTTTAGTAGAATTTATTTTTCTATATCTTTTTTGATTTCCATCTTATTTTATTTAGATGAGGAGATCTGCCTTTGTTGGCATCCGATCATGTTGGCCAGCAATGATTAGTGCAGCAACGGGTTCAAAGCCTGTTGCTGCTATTGGTTGTCATCAATTTTGGCCTATAGCTGCCCGCCACTTTCCTGTTTTTTTTATAAAAAAAAAAAATTAATGTTGGTTTATATGGTACAAACCACATACTTTGGTCGTACCATAGCCAACTCCAAGTTGGTAACTGGTGTTATGGAAGTTATATACGACAATATAGTAGATAATCAGAATATATATTTTTTCTATTTTAGTAGAATTTACTTTTCTATACCTTTGTGGATTTCCTTCTTATTTTATTTAGATAAGGAGATCTGCCTTTGTTGGCATCCGATCCTGTTGGCCACCAATGACTAGTGCAGCAACCGGTTCAAAACATGTTGCTGCTATTGGCTGTCATCAATTTTGGCCTATAGCAGCCCGCCACTTTCCTGTTTTTTTTTTAAAAAAAAAAATTTAATGTTGGTTTGTATGGTACAAACCACCCACCTTGGTCGTACCATAGCCAACTCCAAGTTGGTAACTGGTGTTATGGGAGTTATATACGATAATATAGTAGATAATCAGAATATATATTTTTTCTAGTTTAGTAGAATTTATTTTTCTATATCTTTTTGAATTTTCTTCTTAATTTATTTAGATGAGGAGATCTGCCTTTGTTGGCATCCGATCCTGTTGGCCACTAATGACTAGTGCAGCAACAGGTTCAAAACTTGTTACTGCTATTAGCTGTCATCAATTTTGGTTTATAGCAGCCCGCCGCTTTCCTATTTTATTTAAATAAAAAATAATAATCAATGTTTGTTTGTATGGTACAAACAACCTACCTTTGTCGTACCATAGCCAACTCCAAGTTTGTAACTGGTGTTATGGGTGTTATATACGATAATATAGTAGATAATCAGTATATATATTTCTTCTATTTCAGTAGAATTTATTTTTCTATAACTTTTTGGATTTCCTTCTTATTTTAATTAGATGAGAAGATATGTCTTTGTTGGCATCCGATCATGTTGGCCACCAATGACTAGTGCAGCAGCCGGTTCAAAACATGTTGCTGCTATTGGCTGTCATCAATTTTGGCCTATAGCAGCCCACCACTTTCATTTTTTTTTTTTTATAAAAAAATTTATGTTGGTTTGTATGGTACAAACCACCTAGGTTGGTCGTTCCATAGCCAACTCCAAGTTGGTAACTGGTGTTATAGGAGTTATATACGATAATATAGTAGATAATCAGAATATATATTTCTTCTATTTTAGTAGAATTTATTTTTCTATATCTTTTTGGCTTTCCTTCTAATTTTATTTAAATGAGGAGATCTGTCGTTGTTGGCGTCTGATCATGTTGGCCACCAATGACTACTGCAGCAGCCGGTTCAAAACATGTTGCTGCTATTGGCTGTCATCAATTTTGGCCTATAGCAGCCCACCACTTTCCTGTTTTTTAAAAAAAATATATATTAAATGTTGGTTTGTATGGTACAAACCACCTACCTTGGTCGTACCATAGCCAACTTCAAGTTGGTAACTGGTGTTATGGGAGTTATATACTACAATATAGTAGATAATCAGAACACTTACTTTTTCTATTTTAGTAGAATTTATTTTTCTATATCTTTTTGGATTTCCTTCTTATTTTATTTAGATGAGGAGATATTCTTTTGTTGGCATTTGATCCTGTTGACCACCAATGACTAGTGCAGCAACCGGTTCAAAACCTGTTGCTGCTATTGGCTGTCATCAATTTTGGCCTATAGCAGCCCGCCACTTTCCTGTTGTTTTTTTTAAAAAAATTTAATGTTGGTTAGTATGGTACAAACCACCTACCTTGGTCGTACCATAGCCAACTCCAAGTTGGTAACTGGTGTTATGGGAGTTATATACGATAATATATTAGTTAATCGGAATATATATTTTTTCTATTTTAGTGGAAATTATTTTTCTGTCTTTTTGGATTTCCTTCTTATTTTATTTAGATGAGAGATCTGCCTTTGTTGGCAATCGATCCTGTTGACCACCAATGACTAGTGCAGCAACCGGTTCAAAACCAATTGCTGCTATTGGCTGTTATTAATTTTGGTCTATAACAGCCCGCCACTTTCTTGTTTTTTTTTAAAAAAAATTTAATGTTGGTTTGTATGATACAAACCACCTACCTTGGTCGTACAATGGCAAACTCCAAGTTGGTAACCGGTGTTATGGGAGTTATATACAACAATATAGTAGATAATCAGAACACATATTTGTTCTATTTTAGTAGAATTTATTTTTCTATCTCATTTTGGATTTCCTTCTTATTTTATTTAGATGAGGAGATCTACCTTTGTTGGCATCCGATCCTGTTGGCCACCAATGACTTGTGCAGCAGCCGGTTCAAAACCTGTTGCTGCTATTGGCTGTCATCAATTTTGGCCTATAGCAGCCCACCACTTTCCTGTTTTTTATTTTATAAAAAAATTTATGTTGGTTTATATGGTACAAACCACCTACATTGGTCGTTCCACAACCAACACCAAGTTGGTAACTGGTGTTATAGGAGTTATATACGATAATATAGTAGATAATCAGAATACATATTTCCTCTATTTTAGTAGAATTTATTTTTCTATATCTTTTTGGATTTCCTTCTTATTTTATTTAGATGAAGAGATCTGCCTTTGTTGGCATCCGATCATGTTGACCACCAATGACTAGTGCAGCAGCCGGTTCAAAACCTGTTGCTGCTATTGGCTGTCATCAATTTTGGCCTATAACAGCCCGCCACCTTCCTGTTTTTTTATAAAAAAAAAAAAATTTATGTTGGTTTGTATGGTACAAACCACCTACCTTGGTCGTACCATAGCCAACTCCAAGTTGGTGACTGGTGTTATGGGAGTTATATACTACAATATAGTAGATAATCAGAACACTTATTTTTTCTATTTTAGTAGAATTTATTTTTCTATATCTTTTTTGATTTCCTTCTTATTTTATTTAGATGAGGAGATATTCCTTTGTTGGCATTTGATCCTGTTGACCACCAATGACTAGTGTAGCAACCGGTTCAAAACCCGTTGCTGCTATTGGCTGTCATCAATTTTGGCCTATAGCAGCCAGCCACTTTCCTGTTTTTTTTTAAAAAAAATTTAATGTTGGTTTGTATGGTACAAACCAACTACCTTGGTCATACCATAGCCACTTTCCTGTTTTTATTTTTTAAAAAAAAATTTGTTGGTTTGTATGGTACAAACCACCTATGTTGGTCGTTCCATAGCCAACTCCAAGTTGGTAACTTGTGTTATGGTAGTTATATACGATAATATAGTAGATAATCAGAATATATATTTTTTCTATTTTAGTAGAATTTATTTTTCTATATCTTTTTGGATTTCCTTCTTATTTTATTTAAATGAGGAGATCTGCCTTTGTTGGCATCCGATCCTGTTGGCCACTAATTACTAGTGCAGCAACCGGTTCAAAACATGTTGTTGCTATTAGCTGTCATCAATTTTGGTTTATAGCAACCCGCCGCTTTCCTGTTTTTTTTTATAAAAAAAAAAATTAATGTTGGTATGTATGGTACAAACCACCTACCTTTGTCGTACCATAGCCAACTCCAAGTTTGTAACTGGTTTTATGGGTGTTATATACGATAATATATTAGATAATCGGAATATATATTTTTTCTATTTTAGTGGAATTTATTTTTCTATGTCTTTTTGGATTTCCTTCTTATTTTATTTAGATGAGGAGATCTGCCTTTGTTGGCATTCGATCTTATTGGCCACCAATGACTAGTGCAGCAACCGGTTCAAAACCTGTTGCTGCTATTGGCTAGCATCAATTTTGGCCTTTAACAGCGCGCCACTTTCCTGTTTTTTATTTTATAGAAAAATTTAATGTTGGTTTGTATGGTACAAACCACCTACCTTGGTTGTACCATAGCCAACTCCAAGTTGGTAACTGGTGTTATAGGAGTTATATACGACAATATAGTAGATAATCAAAATACATATTTTTTCTATTTTAGTAGAATTTATCTTTCTAAATCTTTTTGGATTTCCTTCTTATTTTATTTAGATGAGGAGATCTGCCTTTGTTGGCATCTGATCCTGTTGGTCACCAATGACTAGTGCAGCACCCAGTTCAAAACCTGTTGCTGTTATTGGCTGTCATCAATTTTGGCCTATAGCAGCCCCCCACTTTCCTGTTTTTTTTTTGTAAAAAAAAATTAATGTTGGTTTGTGTGGTACAAACCACCTACCTTGGTCGTACCATAGCCAACTCCAAGTTTGTAACTGGTGTTATGGGAGTTATATACGATAATATATTAGATAATCAGAATATATATTTTTTCTATTTTAGTGGAATTTATTTTTCTATTTCTTTTTGGATTTCCTTCTTATTTTATTTAGATGGGGAGATCTGCCTTTGTTGGCATCCGATCCTGTTGGCCACCAATGACTAGTGCAGCACCCGATTCAAAACTTGTTGCTGCTATTGGCAGTCATCAATTTTGGCCTAACTATTATTATAATACACCGAGTAGACTCATGTGTCGCGTATTCAAAGAAATGTGGGAAAGTAAATGCTAAACTAACCAAACAAACTACATAAATAAATAATATGTACAATGATAGGATGGAATGGAGTGATATGGAATATAGATTGTTACACTAAGCAAATGACTCTACCATAGCAATCACACAATTTCATATAAACATGCATCGTCAATGTTGATTGACGTGCTCACTTAATCCTCACCAATTGTCGTCACTCCAGCAACAACGGCTATACCGACATGCACCAGCAACCTATCTCTCGATGGTTGCCTGAGCTGCACTCGAGTACATTAAGAACAATGAGACACATAACGACAATACATGCAAAACCGCGCACATGCTCTACACGTAATGGCTAATCTACTATTGCATGTTGAGTGTTTCTCCTGTCAGTTCTTCAAACAATAACCTAAGTTCATTCAAGTGGTGACTAACTACCCAAAAGCTTTAAGCACTTCAAAGGGCCACTCAACTATTAACAAGCATATGCAAAACAAGAGGCAACAATGCTAGGTTGATATCAATTTTCTAATGAATGAAAGTACACATCGAATAAGAGACAAAGATACAAAGAAAGAAATACAAAATGGATAGAAAGGAGATCCCTCATCCATAACCGAGAATCGAACACCGGGTCTTCTCGGGTGTCAATCCGAGATGTTCTCACCATTAGACATACAGTGTTCTCCTATCTCATGAATGCACAACCCTCTCAATAAAATAGAGAGCTCTCTCATTACCAACAACTATATGCATCAATGTTGATTGTTAAACATAAAGAACATTCAATTGAATTAAGGGTTCATTCTCTTGGTTAAGGCATTCACCAAAATCAATTCATCACCCAAACCCAAGCCATGTGATGAGCAATTGTGTCTTGAAACAAAGCCCATTAAGCACAAGAATAAAGAACCAAAGCCTAATCTAGCATGTGAATACATAATCAACCCAGCTTCGCCTATTCTTTGGAGCTAATACTCAAACACTCAAATCATTCTACTCGTGGTATTTAGGATCATCCATCCATCAATCAACAATCATGGGATGTTAAATTACACTACTCCTAAATTAAATTACTTTACTCATAATCTCATTCATGTACACATATCGATTTAGACCCTCCACACACATAAATATCATAATAAGAGAGAAATTATACTTAAATCAAATAATAGAACAAAACCCAAAGAATTTAAGAACAATCAATACATTTATTACACAAGTGTATGTTCAAAATATCCCCAAATTCATGATACACATCAAAGAAAACAAAAATACAAGAAATGAGTTAAAATGTAAGACCCTAATTTTTGTTTCTTTCTTTATTAGTAGTAATAATAATATTAATAATAATATAAATAGAAACACATTCATTCAGTTTGTTTTTGTTAAGACAACTAAATCATCCGGTATTAAACCAGAGTATTTTAACAATAAACCAGATCAGTGGTTGATTATCCAGCATTATTACAAATCAATTTCCACATTTAGAGTTATTTGAGATAAATCAATTTCCACATTTATAGTGATTTGAAATGAGTCAATTCCATATTTAAAGGGGTTTGAATATTTTAGCAAAATCAGTGGAATTATATATCTTCATTATTTTTATAATTATTCATATGTGTGTATATTTACACAGTAATATCAACTAAATGTAATGCTTTCATACAAAAACTCTCACTTTTCTACACTTGTTTCCCTACCAAAAGATCATAGCAAAATAATATCAATAAAAAGTATCGATTACATTCTACCTTTACTCTGAAACTCTTTGAAGATACTAGTTTTTGAACTTTGTTTCATTTTTAATTTTGATTAAAGTTTTAGCCTTTTTCATACTCTTTTGTTTTCTTTTAACACAAAACATCTCATCAATAAAATTTAGGTCTCAAACAATTGTTGAACTTTAGTTTATAGAGATGTTTTAATGCATGGATTTTGGAGTGAATGAAATAAAATTATACATGAAGCTCTATAATTAATTGCTGAAATTTTTGGAGTTCATTAAAGAGTTCAAGTTTGAGTGTTAGTGTAGGTTGAAATTGTGACATGTTTTAATACTGGTGAAGCAACTTACTATGTTATTTATTTTAGTTATATTTGTAGGTTGCAATTGATGCTGAATTTTGGTATGCGAATAGTAGACATATATATGTATATATATATATATATATATCTACTTGTGTTATAATTTTCAGAATTTTTGGTGGTGTTTATCTTAGGGAGATTTTAATTCTAAATCGATTACATATGCAGATTTTCTGAATCATCAAACTGAACTTATTGTATTGGAATAATTTTAAATTAAAATTGAGGATGTTTTTAAGTTTGATTTTCAGTATTATGGTTGTTGAGGTATAATTGAATCAGGATATAAATTTTCATGAATTTTGGTGTTATATAAGTATTTTAATGCTTTGAGTATATTTGATGTTTAAGCCATGATATTTAGGCTGACAGTCATGAGCTCTTGGTGTTGTAGGAATTTTAATTCTCAACTGTAAAAAATGGAGATAGGTAAAACTCTGATATTTGGTATAGGGATAAAGTACTAATGTGTTAGTTTATAAATAAAATTTTGGAATTTTCGTGGTCTGTAGGATTGTTAAACTTTGATACGAAATCTGATTGGAGGATCGAAATGTACGCTATCAGAATTGATCCTTGTGTGTTTAGAAAATTATAGAGATTTATAGATGTTTGATAAATTATGATATTTTGAGAGGTGTTAGAAATCTGATTTTTGGATTTATTGACTAGGTTTTGCAATTTTTGAGGCCCTTAAGATTTTCGAATCACTAACGTTTGAGTACAAAAATCTGTTTTTTCTAAAATCTCTTCACGAAAATGAATAAAAAATGTACTTACAAAGTTGAGTTAGAATTCTTTTAGTTTGCTGGTTTAATTGAGGGATTATATTCTATATGTTTAGGTTCCTCTCATGATTTTCCAATATCCTTAGTGAAACCTTAAACTTGCTACCATCGGAGGTAAGTAGATTTTTTTTTTGTATAGTATGTAATTGCACAAATCTTTTCTTAGAAACCAAATTTATTTATCAGATTGTTATGTTCTAAAATATTTTATTATATACGTTTATATATGTTTATAAACATGCTTTCCTACGTAGTCTTTACTTACATATTTGTTACCTAATTCTTTTTAAATGAGTTTTACCTTTACTAGTACTATTTATTTAAAAGCTTAAATGTTTGGTTCTTTTATGATTTAGTAATGCAAATGTATTGTTATATATATATATATTGAAAGTAATGTTTTAGCTCAACGTCAGTAGTAAATGAAATGTGAAATGAAATGTTGATCACCGGTGATAATGTTAATGCAGCGCACGCCCCAAATTAAATGTTATGATTTTGGTCTTGTACCAATTTCTGAAATGTAAATGGCCGGGTCACCGAGGGTATTGGTGACACTACTTGACTTGACCTTATTTTTATGAAATGTTATTAATCGTTATCGTACATTGAAAATGTTAGTTTTGTAAGTTTACTTGTATTTAAAAATGTTACTTTTGCAATTTTAATTGTATCCGACTATTTGAAAAATTATGTACTCTTTAAACATTATTGAAAATTTTATAAATGTTTTCGATTACGTATTATGCAATACTTATTGAATTGATAGTTTGCCCCTTATCATTTAACATTTTGCAGACTAAGTATCTTAGAAGCTTACCGCTAGGGCGATAGACTTTTAGGAGTTGAAAGTTATTGAGATTTTATGTAATGTTTTTCTTTGTTTTGTTACCTAGAATTTGAGTTTAGGTGCCCAGTAGTGTTTTAATTTCTTTTAGAGTGTATTGAACTTTATTATTGGATTTATTTGGAGACATTCAATGATTAGTAGTTTCTTTTGGGTAAAGTAGTTAATGATTTATGACTTAACATTCGAATCAAAGTGTTTAGTTACTCTTTGAGTTTTGGGATGTTACAAAAAAGAAGAAAACCTTTAAAGATAAACCCTCCAAAGAAGCTTCTAGCTTTCCTAACTCAGATTTGGTCCAAAAACTACTCCTATTTCCTTGTAATCTACTCTAAAATGGATGGAGAATGTTTAGAATGGTGTAGTGGATGTGTATGGTAAGCTCCTACGGAGGAAAAACCTCCATGGGAGATTGAATCACTCATTATTTGGAGAAAAAGATGGCAGGGATGAAGAAGATGGAAGAAGGGTGATTTGGGCGTGAGAGGGAGAGAGGAGTTCTGAAAAATAAGAGAAAATGAGGTATTTATAGAGTTGGGAGGTTAGGGCAAGAATTGGGTGTGAAAAGACAAGATTGCCCCTAAAAAAGGGCTGAAAAAATGGTTGTTCTGGGCAAAAAGAGGACATCCAAGGAAAGATATAAGTAGCTTTACATGTCGTCTTTGATTCTGGACCAGAAATGTGAGTTTCGACAGTGTAAAAGGCGACTTGTGAGGCGACATGTGGGAAGTCGTCTCACAAGTCGCTTTTCCCTCTGGAGCAGAATTTCCAGTATCGTGCATCGTTACGAAAATGACCATAACTTCCTGTAGAAAACCTAGAATTACGATCTGTAAAAAGAAATAGAAAGTAGACATCCTGGGCTTTCCCAAAATAGGTAGTAGGAAACGTAGTTCGATCTGAGGAGGGAGATATGGCTCCCAAAAGTTATGTGTATTGAACGGCATTTTCCATTTCAGCCAAAATAACCTCCAAACACTTCAATTAAGCTCAAATACCTTTCGTAGGGAACATGTACTTACACAAGGCTCACAAAACACATTATAAACCAAAATATACACGAAAACGATAACAAATGATAGGAAATGGGAACCTTAAATAGGTACATAAATTTGTACGATCATAAAGCACCATTCAAGTTAGTAGAATCTGTAATTCTTGCAGATAACCATTCAAGTTTGGTGTTCAATGAAGGGTGACCACTGCAGAGAGGCTGGCATCATCCTCTGCTCACACACTCACAATTCGAGGTGTTGTTAGAAACGGAAAAGCTCCGAAAGCCCACATTGTTGGTCACAACAGAATTGAGCAACTACAAGTATCTTATAGGCTTGCGCTATTCGAGCATGAACATTTCCAGCCCGATCAGTAACGTACATCAAAATGGCCTTTCAGAATCAATAAAAGCTCCACACATTTATATCAGAGCAGACGAATAGCAGCTCCGCTTAATTGAGTAATCTACAGGACCAAGGAGCACCAAACTAAGTTGTACCACAACATCAAAAAATCATAAGCTGCTGCAGCTGTTCGGAAAAGAAAAAAGTTAAATAACATCAGACCAAGCTATGTTCATTCATACATAATAATATTTGTTAACTAGAACATCAACTCTAATTGCCTTCTTAAGAATAAGACATTTCACAATAAATGTGTGCAGCAGCCCAAAACAGAGAAGAATTGAAACTTGCATTATCATTTAAGCATATCTGTAGAAGATTTTGAAATTCAAGGGCTTGTACTCCACCTCGTCAATAAGAAATCTAAAACCAGGAGACTACCAAACCGAAATGCTTGTGGCATGGTCCTGAATAATAATTGAAATTCCACGGCAAGGAGGTGAGCCAGATCCAAAATGCTAGAAAATAAGCAGGCATTAACATGCATATCAGTTTATCATGAGTAGATCTATATCGCAACAACGTGCATAGATTGATTATCAGCCAAAAGTGGAAAATAGAATTATCATGAGGAAACTCGGATGTGGCAGGTAATCGAATGAAGTAACTTTAGTACATAGGCATCAGAAATTGAAGACATTGACATTCGACAAAGTTCACATATTTTCTTCTGGTTACCTTTTGCAGGTAATGTTTTAAAGAATCAACAAGTAGAAGAAGAAGATAACTTCAACAACAAAGATAGAAACTCTGTTTTCAATTATCTGCACATCCCAATGACAATAAGCCTAAGTTTCAAAATTCTTCTTGATTCAAAAGGTTGACTTTCTTCCCATTGAAAACATAAATGCAAAAATTCAAAGAAGGAAAACAAATAAACATAAACAAATGTAATTACAAATGTTTGTATTTCATAAAATTACATTTGACATCAAGAAGTAAAATGTTCCACCAATTGGTTTTTGACCTTTACATATATGAGTGCTAGCCTATGTAATACTTGTATGCATGTAAATTTGTGAATTGTGAACCATTATGGCAGTATCTAAAATGTTTAAAATACTCTCACTATAATAAGAATAATAACCAAATTTTCCATTGAAATACACTGCACCAATAGGCTTGTGAGACAGGAATGTTTTGACAGTAAGTTTTGCCACAAAAGCAAGGTTGAATATGATTACATGAAGTGGGGAGGAAACAAGGGTTTAAAGGACAAATTTGATTATATTGCAATCACAATGTGTGCAAATGCTGAAGATTACTTATCTGAAGTAGTTTAGAAATGAGAAAAGAGATTACTCTTGACAGATCAGTGCCGGTTACAGAGCTTTAAGTAGTGACATAGCTAGGCACGTCATCGCATGATAACCAAATATGTATTGACGTGTCCGTCCATATCATCGCATGTGTGGTAACTTGTCTACACATCATCTTATAGTTACTAAAAAGTTTGAGTTCATTTTTGCTTACTCCCTTAAACGGGGTGAGCATTACCACCTTCCCATATCTTGTCAAGTGACCCAAAATTTAACTAGAGCTAACAAGAAAATAATAAAATAATCACAGGGACAAACAGGTAAATTAATAAAAATAAATAAATAAAAACAAATCTAAACCCAAACACAAGCATTGTTATTACATGCATTCAACTTTTCCTAGAGCAAATATACACATTCAAGCACACATTGCATGTTTTCCCACACTTAAAAGCCTGATTCAGCGCAATCCGTAATTCATTTCCATTCTAACACATCCTATTCCACCCACATTGCACTTACTCGAAAGAATTTATCCAAATATCAACTTTTCTCAAATTCTTCGAGTGTTAAAACCCACAAGCATTCTTAATTTCTACGTATACATCACATGCAAGGGTAAATTTAACTTATAAACAGTTTGCATTGTCAATTAAGCACGATTAAAGCATTGTAACTCGAGATTGCTTACCAACAACATTTTAAAATTCGAATCTCTTCACAAGTTCCACTGTTTCTTTCAATTAACACATGACCCAACACATTTGCATTTAAAAAACCTTAATCTACAATTGAATAGCACATGCAAGCATCAATCAAGTCCAGTTGAAAAATGTATGTATATGACGAGAGGTTTGAGAGAAAAAGAAGAGAGAGAGATTTAGAGATATGAACAAGAAGAACAGAGTAAAGCACAGAATGATTTCATTTCTGGAATATTTTGGATAATATCACAAATGGATTGTCTAGTTACATTTATACACACACACTTCGTGTATTGACAAAATTGAACAATTGAGTGAAAAATATCTTTTGATAATTCTGTTGTAACCACCTAACAAACTTTCCCGCCATAACTTGATAACAAACTTTTGGGCGGGAAGATTTGTTATGTTTGTTACTCAGTTGGAGACGATCATGTGATGATCATGTAATGATGTCAATGACGATGAAGACTATCCTCATCTTTCTTCTAGAACATTGCTGCAGACACATGTGCCTTGAAGCTAAGCAGACTCATCAGCTAATTCTCTTGGCTTTGCTTTTACTGCATCAGTCTTTATTGCTTTGCAGTTTCACCATTGTTTGTAGTACCTCCAACACAAGTTTATCACTTTTAGGCACAAAATCAAAAACCCTCGACCCTAACGGTCGAATTTATCAAAAGAGAGGATTGGAGAGGGGTTTTTACTCAAATCTTATTTACAAATCAATTAAACATACATGCAATTATCATTTCGAATAACACAACCAATTTTACCTAAGATATGACAGAAACAGAACAAAATGTCATTTGCAGAGACCCGCTTCAAAACACCCAATCAGATATTGTTCTTTCGATACAAAAAAGAAAACTTTGTATTCAAACACCAACCAGAGTCTGAATTGAGAGAAAACCCAAAAAAGTAGTGACGTGCCCAGTCACTGCATTAAATAAGGACACGTCATCATCTGCTCACTTGACAAGATGGATCACTCTCTCAACAAATCGTTAAACCACCAACAATTTCCGTATCTGGGTCACTGTGTTTTCCTCATCTGAGAGGCAAAAATAAAACCTTCACAACCCTTACTGAATTTGAATATGAATCATTGGAACTTCTGATGGGTCAACAGCCACCGAGCCGAGAAATTTCTGATGGGAAATTTCCCAGAAGCATCAAGATATTAAACTTTATTTTCTGTCTGTTATGTTTCCAATGCATTGCCCACATTGAAGATATAATATATGTATAAATATAGAATCAAATTATAGATGGAGTGGGGTGGCATGAGTCTGATAACAGAGGATGCCTTCTCTTTGGCCTTTTTCTTGGAGGGGTTTTCAGTTTTTCTGTCTTTCTAATTTGTTTTCAATTAACCTGGAGAAATCTTGGGATGGGAATTGCTAAAAAGTACATGAGCATCTTCATCTCACTTTCTCCGGCAGAGACTGCATTACCATCTTGTTGAATCATTACGGGGCATTGAAACTTTATGTTAATAAGTCTGCATATGATTGTGATGAATCATGTGGCAAGTAATTTGAGAAACTAGTTGAATCATGGGTGTCTCATGTGGTCTGTCCTTGTATTCCTTGACATTACTAGGAATCACATATATGGGGACACTGAAATTGGAGGCAACTTTCAAAACATAGGTTGATGATGCATTTGTATTCTTGGACAAGATCAAAGATGGTTATGTCAGCAAATGTGTTGTAGGAAGAAGGGAAAGTAAGTGCATCTTTAATAAAGAATGAAAAAAACTGCTATTAATAATACCAAATTGAAATGAAATCGGTTACAACACATTTGGTAGGATAATGCATTGATCTGTTTATGAACCTTGACTCTCTCACAATATAAAACTTGACATTACAATCTCATGGTAGGCTTAATAACACAAGACTGGCACTGGGAGGGCTAACAATTTGACCATCTAGAACTATGCAAAATGCAAAACTCTGCAAGTTATAACCAAACGATTTGACCATCACAGTATCAAACTTGTTCCGGTTCTGACTAGTTTGTCTTCTAATCTAGTGAGGTTTAATATCCAATGCAAAAGTCCATCTAGCATTCCTGAAGGAAGTTCTCGGAACCAAGCCTTTATAAGGCCTGCCAAACAATGGACTTCAATATTGTCCAGTACAAATACAATGCCCATGTTCAGCTGGTCTCTTACGAGCTCCTCGACTGTTCTCAGGATTTATCTTGAAAATTCCTTTTGTCTACAACACCATTAAGAAAACTCTAGTAAAAAACTCATTGCTTGTATGCATCTGAGCTAATATCATCAACATTACGCAATTAATACCTTCAGGCCACCCGCCACCCTATGAGTATAGTCGCTCCTGCATTAGCAACGGAATAGTGGAGACGCTGTCCCTTTTGAGTCGTATGAGCACTGCATTGATTCTGTTGAGACGCTAAATACACTAGCACTGCAATAATTAGATGGTTGCATGGTAAAACCAAGCAGACAGCACACAGATAAAGCAGAGTCATTACAAATGGTAAAGGGAAAATCCATAGATTCTACAAATTTGACCTTTATATGAACAGTGAACTAAAAATTATCAATTGCAGTGCTGCAATTTGAGATACTTTTCATTACTTTCCTTCCTAGAGAAACCTCAAATGGTCCAGCTAAAATTTTCAATCCTGAATCTTTAAGTTTAAATTTTATTTTCTTACAATGTTAAATGATAGAGAGCAAAGAGCTAGAGGTTTTGCAGTTGAGTTTATCTCTTTCCGAAGTTCAAAAATTTCATCCAAGATATATAATCTTAAGCCCTCTAAAGCTCAGCCTTGGAGACTCAAAACCCAAAAACCACCTTAATTTAAGTCCCATCATGACCAAGAACAAAAAAATTTCAGTTTAAATGAAGCTAAATTTGAGCTCATATATTGTATATACCATGTTTATGAGGGTGCTTTTGTCCACGTGTGCACACATTCAAATCTGATCCCTTTGCTAGAAGATATTAAACCTCCTTGGATCAGATGATAAAGTCTAGAACCGGAACATTATAGTGCCTATGCATCGATGGCAGGTTGAGGCATTGACCCAGCAAGACCTGCAGAATGGAAACTTCTGTTTACTTGAAGACAACGACACACAAGCCCCAAAAGCTCACTGATTTGTTTGCTTTACTCCTTAGTAGAAGCTATCAATACCAAGGCTGTAGTAGAAGAGGGAACACCATATCCGACAGGGAAGGGCCTTCCTCCTGGACAGTATCATTGAGCTTTCATTGTTGCTGTTTCTCATAGATATCCTAGCTTCTGTCCTAAACAAAAAGAGAAACAAGTTAAGTTCACATTCTATCAAAGAGAGATGGTGATGGTACTGGAAAAAAAAAAGTTTCAACACAAGGGAAAGGGTTATTCACCACAAGCTTGAGCAGATCTTTTATTTATCTCACACATTTTATTTGCATTTGGGGTTCTCCTTCAACAAGATTATGGGAGATATTCATTCAAATGCTGATCATACTCAAGTTTCTTATCATGATCATTTCATCCTTAAAATATAAACAAGATCATAAATTAATTCTGATGATCAAAAAAGAAAATGAAGAATAGTTTTCTTGGTCTGGTCAAATCCAGAAACATATATAAAGAAGGTTCATTGACAATCATTAAAATATATAAAGACGGTTCATTTTTACCCTTTTTAATGCTGACATGCCCTCTTCAGAACACAGGACTCTGCACAAGCTTCCATCAAGACGTGCTCAACAATATCCTACTGCTAAGTTACAATGTTAAATTATTACAAAATGCCGTTAGATCGATAATATAAAATCATAGCAAATCAAGAAGCTTGATCACAAACTTGATTCTATTAGAAAAGAAAATTATGAATACAATTTAAGATAGTTGTCACACCCCTCCAAATTTGTAAATCTAACTTTAGGACCATGGCACACCCAACAATAATGTACTATAGTGTTAAATTATAATTAAAGGTCGGTATATATTAAACTTTCCAGCAATATTATGTAACATGAAAATTGTTAACCGTTCTTTTTTCTATTTTTCACACACAAATTCTGTCATAATTTATTATCAATAGAAAGTCTTTACTTATTAAGAAATTATGACATACTCTTAATCACAACAGCAAGATGGATCAGGACGAATCAAACCGGACTTGTGTTTATGCCAGAACTTCATCATCTCACCTTTTGTTAGATATTTTCTGTAATTATTGAGCTCTGCTATTAGCCTGTTAACTCATTAAGCTGAAGGGTTTGCATGTTGTCATGCCCATCTTCTCACACATCTTACAACCATCTGCTTGAACATCTAAACAATAAAATAATAAAAAGAAGATTACAGTCAAATTTCAGATACAAAGGATTATATTCACCTCAATTAAACATAAATGAAACAATACAACAATACTAAATAAGTAAATGATGATTTCAATTAAAAGCAGAAGACTCATAATGATACTATATGCTAATAGAAGATGAAAAACTGGAGAGTAAAAAATGCGTGATACAGTAAACATTGTTATAACATTAAAATATGAACAATGGTTGGTGTGTTAAAAATTTTTACTGACCTTCTATAAAGTGTAAAGATTGAATAAGGTGTTTATCTTATTCGTCCCTCTTTTTTTGTTTCTCTTATGAGATTGAGCTCATTCTTCTTCCTATGGATCATAGATGAATTTACCGTCTATTTCAACACGAGGGATGTGAGCTATCTTGGACCACTCTCGTCCCTTATCCCCTTTGCACTGCTTTTTCAGCAAAGGACAGCTATCAATATATAACTGCAAAAGTGAGGATGGCAAACCTACATCGGGGAAGGATGTGAGATTTGGGCAATCAGAGATCCACAGAGATTCAAGGGAGGAGAGATTTTGAAAACCATTGGGAAACAGATATTTTAATTTTGGGAATCTTTTAGTCGTCAAAAACTTAAGAGCAGGGGGCAACATCATTCCGATCTCTTCCTGTGGGAAAGACTCTGCTTCCGGACATCTATCGATTGAGAGGAATGTAAGAGAGGTAAGGTTGTGCAGCCCCCACTCAATCAGTGGCTTATATATATTGAGACCTTCAATGGAAAGCATTGTTAGGTTGGTGGAAAAACCGTCTTGTGGAAAGGATGTGATACTTGGACATCGTTTAATGGATAACCTTTGAAGTGAGTTGAAGTTGTGCAAGTTATTGGGTAGGGCTCTGAGTTTCTTATAGCGAGAAATATAAAGAATTTCTAAATTGGTTTTGGGAAGCCCTCCTTCAGGGAAGGAAACAAGACTTGGGCAATCAAATATACCGAAGTAACTTAGATGGATAAGATTGTAAAATCCCAAGGGTATAGATTTAAGATTTCCACAACACCGGAATTTTATACGTTTAAGAGATGTGTTGGTAAGAAACCTCTCTGCTATAGATTCTATCTTTGGGCATTTTTCAATCTCAAGCTCTTCAAGCGCCTTGGGCAACCGGCCTCTTGGTGATAAGATCCTGAGCTTGAAGCAATCCTTAAGCATAAGGTGTTTGAGTGACGTAGGAAACTGACCTTTCAAAAATATGCATGTGAGAGATGAGCAATGGGAGATAGACAACTTCTCAAGAAGAGATATGCTGCTGTTGTTGATATTCTCCATGTGAATTGCTGAAGAAGACAAAGAAGTACAAGTATCCTCTCTGTAATCCACCAAATACTGCAACTTCTCGCAATTCTTTATCTTGAGCTGTTTCATAGAAGGTAAATGGTCTATTACAATAAATGAAATTGAATGACAATCTTCAATCTCCAAGCATTGAAGATGTGCAATGTTGTGCTTTATTCCCTCAGGTAAGGACATCAGAGCATTACAACCTTCAATACAAAGCTCTCTAAGGGAGGTGAAGCTATGAAACCCTTTTGGTGGCTGCTCAACACAAATATCATTCTGTCATAAATAAATCAGTTCTTCACAACCTTCAATCTTTAAATGTTCTACTTTCTGAAACCCTTGCCTTAACCAATTTCCAAATTCTGAAAAATGTGAAAGGGCCATAGATTTCAATGACTCGTAGTCCATCACACTGCTGCACTTCACACCTTTGCATCCATCCATTTCTAACTCGCAAAGCATCGGAAGACTTGAGAATGAAACTACCAGCTGCTTACATTCACGAACCACAAGTTTCTCCAGCGAATGAAGATGGTTAGGTAGTCTTCCGGAGAGCTTTGAGCATTTTACAATGGAAAGATCTCGGAGACAAGGAAATCTCCCAATATGCGGCTCATCTTCATCCATAGGATTCCAACACTCCCATTCTTGTAAATCCTCAAAACAAAGAATCTCCAATGATTGGAAAGAGCAACCCCCTCCATAAATTTCAGAACCTATGCTTTTTAAATTCAACATTCCTTTGATGCTGAGGTCTTTAAGTGAGCTTAATAACCCGAGTGATGGCAAGAAAGTGCATTTCCGACAGTTTTCCAATCTTAGCATAACCATATTGCAGAATGATGGATCCCCAACCCAAGAAGGAAATCTCCTGCCACCATTGAACTTGACAAAGAGCTCTGTAAGATTTAGATGAGGTCGAAGCATGCCAAGTACATTTTCTTCGGCTTCCTCATTTCGTGAGTCATCAAATTGAGATCCCCACTCTAAATGCAGCACTTTTAGGCCCTTCTTATCGCCTAATATTGTCTCTCTTGTTTCTTGAAAATCGGTGACATTTTCTAATTTTGAAATATGAAGTTCTCCACTAAGAAACTTTAAACACTTTAAATCTTTCAAATCACATCCACTACTTTTGCCAACAATAAAATTAGACAATGTACGAAGATTTTTCAAATCTTTCATCCCTACCGGCATCTCAGCCAAACTTACACCCGTGATATCAAGATGACGTAGATTAATCAAATTCTTCATATTATAAGGCAACTTCTTGAGGCATATACAGTCTCTTAATAGCAGAGTTTGCAAGTTAATAAGCAAGCTTGTTGATTTAGGAAGACTAGTAATCATAGTGTCAGAAAGATTGAGATACCTTAGAAGCCTTAAATCTCCTATTGAATTCGGTAGCTCAGTAATATAATATTTTCTTAAAGACAACACTCTCAGTTTCTTCAATTTTGGTAGCAAATTCAAAACAACATAACTAGTAATGTAGATGATATCAGTGCCATACTCTTTATACATACGCTCAATGAAAATTGGCAAAAATGTTCTTAATAGCTTACCTTCATGAAACACCTGAAATTTATCTTTGCCATCGTAGACAGAACAAACATAAGAAGAATGGCGAGACCTTTCTAATCTCTTTGATTGCATATTGAGCTTCAAGAAACTCTCCAATCTAAAACTTGTGTCTCCGGAAACCAATTGAGCCAAATCGTTGATAAGGTCATGCATAATAAATTTAGTATCATTACCAATTGCTCGTTGAAAAATTGACTTTGACAATAGATCACGAAAATACTCTCTGCCTAAATCTTCCGGCTGTCTATCATCTTCTGAAGGTTGAATCAAATCTTCCGCCATCCATAAAAATACAAGTTCATTCTCTTCGAATTCATAATCCTTTGGAAGGATTGCACAATAAGTAAAGCATCTCTTTAGATATGACGGAAGATGATGGTAACTTAATCTTAGAACCGGAAGAACACCGTTCTCATCAGATACATTCCATATTTCGCTGTTCAATATATGTTCCCAATCTGATCTTGGCTTACAACGAAGAAGTCCACCAAGAGTCCGTGATGCCAGGGGCAAACCTCTGCACTTCTCAACAACTTTCGTACAAGTTGACTCCAAATTCTGATGTGCACCAACAACCTCACTCTCGAAGGCAAGCTTCTTGAACACAGACCAACAATCATCATTAGACAAAAGTTTTAATTTATAACAATCAATGTCTCGTCCCACTATCAATGCAACATCTTCAAGACGTGTTGTCACAATCATCTTACTTCCATGTGCTCCACATAAAAGGGGAGATTTTAAGATTTCCCACGAGCCATAGTCTTTATTCCAAACATCATCTAAGACTAGCATGAATTTTTTTCCAGCTACTTGATTTTTCAGTTGAACCTGCACTTCATTCAAACTTTTGAGGTTGCAAGGAGAGCATGTGATTGTCTCAAGAATCGATTTTGAGATTCCCAGTACATCAAACTCATCAGACACACAAACCCATATTCTTGGGTTGAAATCTTCCATTGCCTTGTCATTATACACCTCTCGAGCCAGCGTTGTTTTACCAACTCCTCCCATGGCAACAATGGATATCACACGAAAGTTGACATCTGCATCAGGTTCATCTCTCAGCACCATTTCAAGTATTTTAGCTTTGTCTTCGTCTCTTCCATAAACAGCAGGTTCAGGTTGCACACTTGAAGTGGGTGGCCGTCTCTGCTGTACAAGTGTTGATACCCCTCCAACGTTCATTTGCAATCCAAGATCATTTCTCTGCTTACAGAGTGCTTTCAACCGACTACTTATATTTTTGATCTGGGATCTCATATGAGCACTAAACTTGACAGCACTTGGACTCAAGTTCCCTAAACGAGCTGGGATGAGTTTTTGTACCTTGATAGTGCTAGTGCTGGCCTGATCACGTTGTTGCATCTTCAACTTCCTTGACAAAGCTTCGGTTGCAAACTCATCAAGTATGTCCTCCACATCATAAGCCATGTCTCGGAGATCGTCCAGCCACATCTTCACAGCCCTGTCAGTCAGTTGTTTCTCCTCAGCATCGCCGAGCACTGCCTGAACCATATTCAGAGTTTGTTCCCACTTCTTGAGCTTTGAATGCAACCCCTCTTGACGCAGGAACTCCAGCAGCTCACGAGAAGCCAATCTGTCGAACAGCACCTGAAGGAATGCAGAGAGGAAGACCTCTCCAATAGCCATAAATGAGCACGATTTTTGTTACAGAAAGCAAAGAAAGAGAAGTATGTGAGCTAGAGCAAGAGCAAGAGCAAGTATAAGTGAATGCCTGTTTTGTGTGTTGCGTTGCTTTTTAGAAGGAATTTTTTATTTAAGGGAAAGTATCATTTTCCTTCCCTAACGTTTACCATATTGTTAAGACGAGGACAGAGTTTCAACATATTGGCTGTTCTTCCCCCTGCAATGGAAAGAATGTATAATATACCCCTTATGTCTATTTTTCCATCCAAAACAACGTTGACCATGGTCAAATGACCTTATTATCCTTAAAATAATCACAAAATGACCATTTAACCCTCCAGAAAACATGTGATGAAATAGATGAAATTACTATTTTACCCTCTAAGAAATTTATTAAATAAATAATATATTAAAAAAACACAAAACACAAATTAAAAAAAAATAGATAAATGAATCTCCACCGTCCGTGGAAATATCTCCATTTTTTAATTTTTTTATTTGAATTTTAAAACAGAAATTAAAGATAACAAATATATTTTTTTTTATATATAAATGATCTGGTGATCATCATCTTCTCCACTATACCAGACGGTCCAGACGAGCATCATCTTCTCCACCAGAGACCAGTCCACCACCATCTCCATTCTCCAACATCCAAACCCTAACCTAATCCATCACAACTCAAACACCAAACCCTCGCCACCACCACACCTCAAAGACCAAATTGTGAACCACACATCACCACCTCTAAAATCCAGCCACCACTGTGAACCACCTGCTTCTCGTTACCACCACCACAACCACCACCACGCAACAACCCACCCAAAATCCATATTCGAAACCAAATCAACCCAAAACCAAATTGAAACCAAATCGACCCAAATTGAAATCAAATCGAAACCGACCCAAATGAAATCAAATCGAAACTGATTCACCCCCACATGCACAACACTCCCATGAACCCTAACCCAGATCGAAAAAGTTTTCACACAGCGCCACCACCTCCATCTCCAACACCACCATCCACCCAAACCCCACCAGCCGGCAGCCTTCGCAATAACCCAATCCAATCGAACCAAACCCCCCCCCCCCCCCCCCCCCCCCCCCCCCCCCCCACACACACACACACACACACACACCCAAACCCAAATCGAACCCAGAAAACACCAACTCCCAAACCCAATCGACGAAGAAGAATAAGAAGAAGAAGAAGAAAAAGAAAAAGAGAAAGAGATCGGTTTAGGGTTTGATGATGAAGATAAATAGATGAGGAGATGAGAGAGAGATGAGAGAAACATATGACAGATCTTGAGACCCTGTCCTCGATATGGCAAAAGTCAGGGGGGAAATGATATTTTCCCTTTAGTTAAAAGAGAGAAAAGTAAAGCCAACAATAATGGTGTGTGGACTCCACCACTAATGCAATGATATCAATAAATCTGAATCATTGCAACTTGTGGGTCAATGGCCAGTTGGCCACAAACCCATGAAAAATTTCTGATAATTTTAGCACAAATCAATCAATTTTTATCTGCGTTGCAAGTAGGGATGGGCGTTTTCCCATGGGACCCCATCCCTACGGCCCCCCATGAGGTTTTGGAAGCAAATTTTACCCCAAATGGGTTTTGAAGGTGGGGGCGAGGGTAAATTTTGTAAATGAGGGAGGTGGTAAGAGGACCTTCCCCAAACCCATTCCCCCATTTACCCCCACTATATATATAATTTTTATTTTCATTTATATCCAAAATTTTAATAATTAAAATATATTTATATTAATATTAACCTAAGTTAGTAGTTAATAGTTATTACTTAGTATCTGAGCATTGATTGAAGATGTAAGCTTAAAATTTGATTTGTTTTGATTTTTATTGTATAATACTCTATTAGAAGTATTTGTATTTATATTCGATTTCTTTAAACCCATTATATATTTTAGAACGAATATTTTGATTACATTTTGGATTGAATATTTTAACAAGGTTAAACTGGAATGACCGGATTCCAAATTCCAAATTTTGATTTTTTAATTAAGAATTGAAAATGAAAATAAATGAAGGAAATGGGGTTTGGGGCTGGGGGAGGGGGAACCTCCCCCCAAAATGCTCCCACACCCAATCCCCCAAAATGGGTTTTAGGGGAGGTTGTGGGAGAAGGGTTGAGGAATAGGGGTGGGATGGGGGGACCCTCCCCCGCCCCATTGCGCCCCACGCCCATCCCTAATTGCAGGGACTCACCCTTACACAGTTACACCTATCTCTGCTCTTCTTGATGAATGAACGAATCCTTTTCAAATGTGGACGTCCGAATTCGAATGATCAGCACCTGAGAATTCATATTTACTAGATGTCATTCATGAATTTGTTTATGTTTGAGATAATAATAGGTCCACATCAATATTTAGAAATGCTTCAGCCAATATATATGTACAATATATTTTTAAACAAATCATCAAACTATAAGATAAAAGGAAATACATTTTGCAATAGAGGATGGCAAGAGCTTCCTTTTAAAACACAAATATAAACCAAGTACAAATAACACTCCAACATTAAGGTAGACCACCGGTGGCTTCACTTTCTGTAAAACAACCATACGTTAAACTACCTCACATTAAAATATCCACACCATCGATGGGTAATCAACACCTGACACACGCACAGCAACACCTGTGGCTGTGGGCTGTGGTTGGAAAACTGCTGTTCACTAGCAAACACTTGAACACGCAAGCTCCAATTTGGTTTTTCTTGTGTCCACAGATTTTAAGGCTATGTTTAATTTTTTTTTTAATTTTTTATATTTTTAATTTATTTAATAGCCATTAAAAATGAAAAATATTCTATTTGAGTTTGGTGCCTTGTGCCACTTTTGTATTGGTCTGTACCATCCCATGTGAACTTTTTCTTTTGCTTTTTTTTTTTTTTTACGATACTTTTTCTTTTGTTTTGTAAGTATCAAGGTAAGTTCAATAGTTTGAACCTAATGTTAAGGGTTCATATTGTAATATTTTATATATATATATACATTTAAAATACTATTTTGTTCAAATTCGGTGTCCGAATATAGTACGTAGATGATCTAATCATTTCAATCTTACAAGTTTACCTATTTTTTTTTAGGCATAAATGTTCTAATACTTAAATTATTTGTTTTATCGACATAGGACCGAACACTCAATTTTCTCCTACTTTTATTATTCGTTTTCTTGACATGGGACCCTGCAGTGCATGAAAAAATCAGAAAATGATTTTAGTTTTGGAAATTTCGCTACGTTTTAAATTATCTCACTTTTTCTTTTTTAAAAAATTGATGCAAATTTGTTTCAAAATTTTTTTTTTTGACGAAAATTGTCCCTAATTCCTCAAGTGGATGTCTGTCAGACGTATCAAATTTGACTACAAATTTGTCAAACGTGATTTTAGTCTCCATATTTTTGTAAAATACCAATACATTCTTCTATTCCTTTCTTTTTCACTCTAGCTTTACATTGAATTGGAAGAAAAAATTGACAATGATCCTGGAAACAGATTCTGCCCAACTGAAGAACAAATCATCGTTTTTTTTTAAATGGTATTGAAACTTTATTATGCTGTTAATTTTAGCTGTCAAGAAAAGCTTTGAATAACCGCACAAAATCACTCAATTTGGAATCTTTGCATTGCAGGGACTCACACTCACCCCAAAGCTCCGAAAGCCGACATTGTTGGTCACAACAGGATGGAGCAACAAGTGTCCCACATGCTTGCACTGTTTGAGTATGAAATTCCAGCCTGATCAGTAATGTACATCAAAATGGCCTTTCAGAATCAATAAAAGCTCCACACATTTATATCATAGGAATAGCAGCTCCGCTTAAGTGAGTCATTGATCGGTCTATTTCTATATATATTTTAGATCCCCATTTCTTATTATTTGTGCTTTGTTCTTAAGTGAAATTAGATATTTTATGTGTTTGTTGAGGATTTGTCGGTCACATTCCATGGAAGAGGTGTTAGAAGTTATTTTGGAGAAAATGAGCAAAAATATGAATTTCGGCCAGTGCAGAATAGCAATATTGCGGGGACCATATCTCTCAGCTCCATTTGAATTGTGTTTCCTACCCCCTATGGATACAAAGCCCCAGAAGTCTAGTGTCCGGTGCATTTTTCGGATCGCAATTCCGATATTCCTAGAAGAAGTTATGTATGTTTTAGTATCTGATGGTCAGATCAGTCATAATTCCGTGAATAGTGACGAGATTTATTTTACAAGTTGTCAGAATGGAAAATATTACTTTCTTGGACATGATTGGGAGTCTTGGGAAGCAAGTTGACACCTGATTCTTATCTTTCTTCAATAAGTAATCAATTTGGATGGTTTAGGAAATAAATAAAATCCCAAAAAGGTAGAGTTCTAAAAGGGAATTGATTTCCTTGTTGTTTAAGGATATGGTCTAGCATCTAAAGCCTATTTAAACCCCTTTGAACCCTAATTTCGGGATACACAAGTCAAGGGAGGTCCCAAGCCACTAAGGGGGCCGTCCCCCACCACTCCATCACCATACATCACCTCACAACTTTCATTCATCTTTACACATTGAAGATTTGAAGACAAAGAAGAATTCATCATAGAAGAATTGAAGAACTTATTGAAGGCCAAGATGAGTTTTATCTTTTCTTTTTCTTCTCTTTTTTATTTTCATGAATTGTAACTAATTCCATAACTAGAGAATCAATGTGAACCTTTTGTAAATGATCATGTGTGATTAATTATTATTTCATCAATTCAATTTTTGATTTATTCATTGTTCTTAAATGCTTAATCCGTATTAGTTGTAATTATCTTTCACACCTTGACCATAGGGTGAATGATTATTTGGCATAATTTTAGGGTTAGACTATCTGAGAATTAAGGTTAGTGTTGACCAAATATAATCTTAATTAATGATCTTTTGAATGAATGAATTTCATCTTTAGTCTGACCAAGATAAAGTAGTAGAATTTGGTTCTTATTTCTTGCACTTAATGAGTTTCTAATTATTATTCACACCTTGACCATAGGGTGAATAACGGTTGGGAACACTTGACTAAACCCGCGACCAAACGGTAATAGTCACATTAAAGACAAAGAATGAACCCTAGAATTGATTGAATCTTGTTTACAAATTAATTTCATACATTCAGTGTTCATAATTGAGGATCATTGATGACCTAGTGTTTTCTTTCCATTGATGACCTAGTGAATAACAGTTTTTTTTTTAATATAAATAACAGTGACGTGCCATGACACGTCATCGAATTCTTGCACAGACACGTCATTATTTATGGGCACATCATCACTTTATAACCAAATAAGTATTTATGTGCCAAGCCACGTTATCACAACTTCGCAAGTGTAGTGATTTGCAGAGACACATCATCGCCTGGTTGTTAAAAAGTTTCACGTGTTTTCAGAGGCGGACCCACATAGAGACCAGATAGGGCCCGTGCCCTACCTCAAATTTTCAAAAAAAAAATCATTTTATGTTTACACATATATATCACAAATAACACATCATGACATATATTGTTACATATCACTGTTGGTTTATTGTCTTCAGTTTTTTAGTTTTAGTCATTGGTTCAATTCTCAGCGTAAGCAAAACAAATACATTTTAATATCTATTTTTATTTTATACTCGTTTCCAATTCCTTTATCAAATTTCTATTTTCTTCTACAACAAAATAATCTATTTTCTTTTTCTCCTCATTGTTAAATTCTTAACTACCCTTAATTTGCGGTTTACTTAATTCAATTTTATTATATAGTAAATTTTATTATTTATTATTATTTTGAAACTTTCTTATTTCTAATATTTTTAGTTTGACATACTTAACGCATCCAATCAATAAACCCTAAAATCTCAAATTTAAATTTATTATATTAAAATAGTTCATCTATTATTATGATTCATTTTATTTTATCCTTTATATTTTTCTTTATTTTATTATTCTAATTTATTTAGAATCAATAATTCATTTTAAATTTATACAAAAATAATTTCTAGTAGTATTTATTAATCAATTATTTTTGTATAAATTTAAAGTGAATTCACTATAAATACAAAACAAAATTTTTTATTATAAAACTATATTTTAATTTTTTTTTACGAATAAATACTATAATTTTTCATTGTTCATTTTGTTTTTCTTGTTATTATTATTATTTTTTAATATTTTGTTTTTTGTTTTTTGTTCTGTTAAATGTAAGATTATTTAATTCATTATACCATCATTTTTTATATAAAAAAACACATTTTACTATGATTTTAAATTTTCATTCATTTTTTTAAAATAATTGATTTTTGTTCAAGTGCCCCACCTCGTTAAAATTTCTGGATCCGCCACTGCGTGTTTCACATGTCATCTGATATGGTTACATCGTCAACACATGGTACCTGGAAAAGTAGTGACGTGCCCAGTCACTGTATTAAATAAGGGCACGTCATCAGCTATTCACTTGACATAAAATTCCATTATATTTTCTCTGCTTTCTTTGGAAAATTGATGCAATGAAGAAGAACGTAGAAGGAAGATGGATCACTCTCTCATCAAATCATTAAACGACGAACAATTTCCGTATCTGGGTTCACTGCTTTTTCTTCATCTGAGAGGCAAAAACAAAACCTTCAAAACCCTAACATAGTTTGAAGACTTAATTACTTTTTAGAAAGATAAGGTTCTTTCGTTCAAGAGAAAGTATAATAATATATGGACTCCACCACTAGTACAATAATTGAATTCGAATTATTAGAACTTATGATAGGGGTCAATGGCAACCACCAACCCACCAGTAATTTCTGATAGAGGTACAAGTGAGAAATTTCCTAGAAGTAACCATGCCTAGACTATTGTAATTTGTTTCAATTTTTTTTTGGGCGAAAATTGTCCCTAAGTCCTCAAGTGGATATCTGTCAGACGTATCAAATTTGTCAAACGTGATTTTAGTCTCCATGTTTTTGTAAAATACCAATACATTCTCCTTTTGTTTGAAAATATATCATTTTAATCATCCATTCAACTTTTTTAGTCAAATTACACGGCCAATAGTATAAACTTTTTACACAAATAAAATTAATGACAAAAAAGGTTTTTTTTTTTAAATGGTTAAGATAAAAAAAAATAAAATTTTATTAATAATATTCAAAATGTCAAAACAAAATTAAACAATGCTTTAAGGATGTGAACAAAATAGAATATCAATTTTCCAGAAGCATCAAGATATGGTAATTGCTACCATGCTATATAGACTATTTGAGTTGGTCAATTTGGGGTAATTTTAGCTGGCAAGAAAAGCTTTGAATAACCGCACAAAATCACTCAATTTGGAATCATTGCATTGCAGGGACTCACAATCACCCTAAAACCCATCTTTGTCATGACAAACCGTGTCGTTTGTACTTATGTTAACTAATGTTTGAACCGTACCTGGATTCGGTTAAATCAATCCATAACCGAATCCAGGTTTGTATTTTGATTGTGCTGTACCCAACATCATGTTCTAATTCTCGCAAGTATCCCATTCAAGTCATATTGTCAGATGAAGGTGAGCCCAGCAGAGAGACCGACATCAACTACAAATATAAAGAAGATCATCGAGACCAGTCACTTCCAAGCCAAAAATATCATTGCTTGCCATTGACTTAAGTGTTCATACAAAGTAACAGAACTTGTAATTAATCAATCTTGCATAGTCCATTCTGATTGAAAAGCTGAATAGTGAGGGAAGAAAATTGAATGAAGTAGAGACAAAAACACATAGCAATTGTAACCAAGCAAAGCACCATTCAAGTTAGTAGAATCAGTATTTCTTGCAGATAACCATTCAAGCTTGGTGTTAATTGAAGGGAGACCACTGCAGAGAGGCTGGCAACGTCCTCTGCTTACACACTCACAATTCGAGGTGTTGTCAGAAACGGAAAAGCTCCGAAAGCCCACATTGTTGGTCACAACAGGATTGAGCAACTACAAGTATATCATAGGCTTGCGCTATTCGAGCATGAACATTTCCAGCCTGATCAGTAATGTACATCAAAATGGCCTTACAGAATCAATAAAAGCTCCACACATTTATATCAGAGCAGACGAATAGCAGCTCCCCTTAAGTGAGTCATCTCCAGGACCAAGGAGCACCAAACTAAGTTGTACCACAACATCAAATAATCATAAGCTGCTGCAGATGTTCGGAAAAGAAAAAAGTTAAATAACATCACCAAGCTATGCTTATTCATACATGATAATATTTGTTAACTAGAACATCAAATCTAATTGCCTTCTTAAGAATAAGACATTTCACAATAAATGTGTGCAGCAGCCCAAAACAGAGAAGAATGGAAACGTTCATTGTCATTTTATACATATCTGTAGAAGACTTTGAAATTCAAGGGCTTTTACTCCACCTCGTCAATAAGAAATCTAAAACCAGGAGAGTACCAAACCGAAATGCTTGTGGCATGGTCCCAAATAATAACTGAAATTCCATGGCAAGGGGGTGAGCCAGATCCAAAATACTAGAAAATGAGCAGTCATTAACATGCATATCAGTTTATCATGAGTAATTCTATATGAAAACAAAGTGCATAGATTGCTTATCAGCCAAAAGTGGAAAATAGAATTATCATGAGGAAACTCAGATGTGGCAGCGATCAAATAAAGTAACTTTAGTACATAGGCATCGGAAATTGAAGACCTCAACATTAGACAAAGTTCACATATTTTCTTCTGGTTACCTTTTGCAGGTAATGGTTTAAAGAATCAACAAGTAGAAGAAGAAGATAACTTCAACAACAAAGATAGAAACTCTGTTTTCAATTATCTGCACATCCCAATGACAATAAGCCTAAGTTTCAAAATTCTTCTTGATTCAAAAGTTTGACTTTCTTCCCATTGAAAACATAAATGCAAAAATTCAAAGAAGGAAAACAAATAAACATAAACAAATGTAATTACAAATGTTTGTATTTCATAAAATTACATTTGACATCAAGAAGTAAAATGTTCCACCAATTGGTTTTTGATCTTTACATATATGAGTGCTAGCCCGTGTTACAATTATATGCATGTAAATCTTTGAATCATTATGGCAGTATCTAAAATATTTAAAATACTTTCACTATAATAAGAATAATAACCAATATTTCCATTGAATTACACTGCACCAATAGGCTTGTGAGACAGGAATGATTTGACAGTAAGTTTTGCCACAAAAGCAAGGTTGAATATGCTTACATGAAGTGGGGAGGAAACAAGGGTTTAAAGGACAAATTTGATGACATTGCAATCACAATGTGTGCAAATGCTGAAGATTACTTATCTGAAGTAGTTTAGAAATGAGAAAAGAGATTACTTTTGACAGATAAGTGCCGGTTTCAGAGTTTTAAGTAGTGACATGGCCAAGCACGTCATTGAATACTTGTTGACGTGTCTAGGCACGTCATCTCATGATAACCAAATATGTATTGACATGTCCGGCCATGTCATCGCCTGTGTGGTGACTTGTCTAGACATGTCATCGTATGGTTACTAAAAAGTTTGAGTTCATTTTTTGATCACCCCTTTAAGGGGGGTGAGCATTACCCCTTCCCCCTGTCTTGTCGAGTGTCCCAAAATTTAACCAAAGTTAACAAGAAAATAATAAAATAATCACAGGGGCAAACAGGTAAATTAATAAAAATTATTAAAAAAACTAATCTAAACTCAAACACAAGCATTGTTATTACATGCATTCAACTTTTCCCAGAGCAAATATACACATTCAAGCACACATTGCATGTTTTCCACACCAATTCAGCGCAATACATAATTCATTTCCATTCTAACACATTCTATTCCACTCACATTGCACTTAATCGAAAGAATTTATGCAAATATCAACTTTTCCCAAATTCTTCTAAGTGTTAAAACCCACAAGCATTCTTAATTTCTATGTATACATCACATGCAAAACTTATAAACAGCTTGCATTGTCAATTAAGAACAATTAAAGTAATGTAACTCGAAATTGCTTACCAACAACACTTTAAAATTCGAATCTCTTCACAAGTTCCACCGTTTCTTTCAATTAACACATGAACCAACATCATTTGCATTTAAGCAACCTTAATCTAACATTGAATAGCAAATGCAAGCATCAATCAAGTCAAGATCATCACTTTTAGGCACAAAATCAAAAACCCCTTACCCTAACCGTCGAATTTCAAACAAAAGAGGGGATTGGAGAGGGGTTTTTACTCAAATCCTATGTACAAAACAATTAAACATACATGCAATCGCCATTTCGAATCAACACAACCAATTTTACCCAGAATATGACAGAAACAGAACAAAATGTCATTTGCAGAGACCCACTTCAAAACACCCAATCAAATATTATTCTTTCAATACAAAAAGGAAAACTTTGTATTGAAACAAAAACCAGAGTCTCATTTGACAGGAAATGAGATTATAAAAACAGAAGCACAAACTTATCAAAACTAAGCTAAAAAACTACAACTGAGACAATAATAACAAAGTGAAGAAATAAAAACCTGTTTAGAATGGGAGTGTTGAAGCTCGTATTGGATCTCTCTACGCTCGTTTTGTGGTTTTGAACAAGTTGGAGATGGAGAGACTTCGCATTCGCCATTCGCCATTTTTGTTGGAGACAAACGAGAAAAGTGAAGACTTTTTGATCGCTGGTTTTTTTTTTATTATTAAATAAATAACAGTGACGTGCCATGACACGTCATCGAATTCTTGTTGACGTGTTAGGTCACGTCATCACTTTATAACCAAACAAGTATTGATGTATCTGGCCATATCATCGTATGTGTAGTGATTGTACATGCACATCATCAAATGGTTATTAAAATGTTTTATGATATGTCATCAAATCAGTAGTTAGTAGTTACGTGGCTGAACACATCAACACATGGACACATGGTACTGAAAAAGTAGCACTGTATTAAATAAGGACAGGTCATCATCTGCTCTATTAACAAATTGTTAAACCACCAATTTATAGATGGAGTGGGGTGGAATGAGTCTGATAACAGAGGTTGCCTTCTCGTTGGCCTTTTTCCTAGAGGGGTTATCAGTTTTTCAGTCTATCTAATTTGTTTTCTACTAACCTGGAGATATCTTGGGATGGGAATTGCTAAAAAGTACATGAGCATCTTCATCTCACTTTCTCCGGCAGAGACTGCATTACCATCTTGATGAATCATTATGGGGCATTGAAACTTTATTTTAATAAGTCTGCATATGTATGAGATGAATCATGTGGCAATTAATTTGAGAAACTAGTTGAATCATGTGTGTCTCAACTCTCATGTGCTCTGTCCTTGTATTCCTTGACAAGATCAAAGTTGACATTACTAGGAATCACTTATATGGGGACACTGAAATTGGAGGCAACTTTCAAAACCGTTGGTTGATGCATTTTGTATCCTTGGACAAGATCAAAGATGGTTATGTCAGCAAATGTGTCGTAGGAAGAAGGGAAACTGCTATTAATAAAACCACATTGCTTTAATGAAATCCGTTACAAAACACTTCAAACAAAGAGAATGATGGTAGTCTAATGCATTGATCTGTTTATGAACCATGACTCTCTCACAATATCAAACTTGTCAATACAATCTCATGGTAGGGTTAATAACACAACACTAGCATTGAGAGGGCTAACAATTTGACCAGCTAGAACTATGTGAAATGCAAAACTCTGCAAGTTAGAACCAAACGATTTGACCGTCACAGTATCAAACTTGTTCCGGTTCTGACTAGTTTGTCTTCTTATCCAATGAGGTTTAATATCCAATGCCAAAGTTCATCTAGCACTCCTGAAGGAAGTTCTCAGAACCAAGCCTTTATAAGGCCTGCCAAACAATGGACTTCAATATTGTCCAGTACAAATATAATGCCCCTGTTCAGCTGGTCTCTTACAAGCTCCTTGACTGTTCTCAGGATTTATCCTGAAAATTCCTTTTGTCTACAACACCATTAAGAAAACTCTAGTAAAAAACTCATTGCTTGTATGCATCTGAGCTAATATCATCAACATTAAGCAATTAAAACCTTCAGGCCACCCTATGAGTATAGTCGCTCCTGCATTAGCAAGGGTAAGATTATTCCAGGTTATGAACTCAGCGTTTCGATTTCTTGGGAAGGGGAAGCCAAGGACAACGGCGGTGTTAGTTTGTTGAAGGTCGATGGAACGGTGGAGATTCCTTATATTGCCGACGAGAATGCCGATGAAGACCCTGAAATTAGGGTTACAGTGAAGGACGAGGGGCCAATTGGAAAGCGATTGAAGGACGCAATGCTGTCAAACGGCAAGCCTTTGATTTTGGAGAGAGTGAGAACTTTTGTGCAGAGTATGGCGAAAGGCGGTCCTTGTAAAGACGAATTGGAGGCGAAGAAGGTAGCGCCCAAGACTAATAACATTAGCAGTGCTAATAGTAGTGCTGTCAATGAAGTCAAGAAGGATACTGTTACGGTGTCGAAGAAGAAGAAGAAGGAAGGGTTTTAAACCATTACGTTGACGGAGAAGTTTAGTTGCAAAGCTGTGCATCTGTATGAAATTTTGATGGATGAGAATAGATGGAAAGGTTTTACTCAGAGTAATGCTAAGATTAGTAAAGAGGTTGGTGGAGAGTTTAGTATTTTTGATGGCTCTGTTACAGGGAAGAATTTGGAATTGGAAGATGGAAAATTGATTGTGCAGAAGTGGAGGTTTGGGAGCTGGCCTGATGGCATTGATTCAACGGTTAGTTTAGTTTGTTGGTTTTCTTGAATTTATCCTGGGTTGTTGGAATTGGTTCTTGACTCAGTTTTGTTTATATTTTGCAGGTGAGACTGACTTTTGATGAGCCTGAACCCGGGGTTACCGTTGTCAAGTTGATTCATACTGATATTCCTGAGGAAGACAGGTTAGTTTTACTTAATGGGGTTGTTTTGTTTTGCTGCAGCTTTATCTTGATTGAATCGTTGAATTGTGTGGTCTTATGGTTCTGAACTAATTATGTGATGATTGATCCTATTGGGATCTTTTTATTTTAATTGCAGAAACGGGAATGCAACTGTGGTGGAGAACACGGAGAGAGGATGGCGGGATCTTATTCTTCACAAGATACGGGCTGTTTGGAATATGATTTTTTGTTTTTCCAAAACAGGTTATAGTGTCTTTCTGAAGTATAGAATTTTATCAAATTTAACTTTATTTTGAGTTGTGAACTACAAGTTAATTGTCAAAATTATGAGAACAATGAGAGTCTTGTATGGTCTCATTTGGTTTGCTGTTTCCCATTACACTGGAACAATCACATCAATCTCTTGTTTTCCAATAACAAAATTCTCTGTTGAATTTCTAATAGTAATGAGATATATGTGTGTCCTAATGCATCATGTCTCTTTATGTTTAACTTATTTCATGTATGGTTGGAATCTAAATGTTACACTTAATATATTTGTTCTTGCCGTGCCCACATGATCTCCATGGGTGATCTTTCATCTTGTGTAGTTTACACATGTCGGGTTTATTGTCCACTGATGGCTTTATTCGATTCAATTTTCTCTGACAACTCACTTTGACTTTATACTGAGTTGTTATTAAATGAAGCTAAATTTGAGCTCATACATAGTATATACCATGTTTATGAGTGTGCTTTTGTCCACGTGTGAACACATTCAAATCTGATCCCTTTGCTGGAAGATATTAAACCTCCTTGGATCAGATGACAAACAAGCTAGAACCGGAACATTATAGTGCATAAGCATCGATAGCAGGTTGAGGCATTGGCACGGCAAGACCTGCAAAATGTAAACTGTTGTTTACTCAGACAACAACACACAAGCTCCAAAAGATCACAGATTTGGTTGCTTTAGTGCTTAGTAGAAGCTATCAATACCAAGGGTGTGGTAGAAGAGGGAACACCATATCCGACATGGAAGGACCTTCCTCCTGGACAGTATCATTGAGCTTTCATAGTTGATGTTTCTCATAGATATCCTAGCTTCTGTTCTAAACAAAAAGAGAAACAAGTTAATTATAAGTTCACATTCTATAGAAGACAGAAGTACTCAGGTTTCCTCTCATCATTTCATCCTTAAAATATAAACAAGATCATAGATTAATTTTGATGATCAAATGAAACAAAAAAGAAAATGAAGAATATTCTATTCATCAATTTACAATAAAAAGACAACTCTTCCTGGTCTGACCAAATCCAGAAACATGCAACCATTAAAATATATAAAGAAGGTTCATTTTTACCCTTTTTAATGCTGCCCTGCTCTCTTCAGAACCAAGGACTCTGCAGTCTGCACAAGCTTCCACCAAGACGTGCTCAATAATATCCTACAACAATGTTAAATTATTACAAAATGCCGGTAGATCGATAATGTAAAATCATAGCAAATCAAGAAGCTTATCACGGATTTGATTCTATTAGAAAAGAAAATTATTAACACAATTTAAGATAGTTAAATCTGGAAATAGTGACATAGTCACACCGCTCTAAATTTGTAAATCTAACTTTAGGACCATGGCACACCCAACGATATTGCACTATAATGTAAATTATAATTAAAAATCGGTATATATTAAATTTTTCCAGCATCCTATAACATGAAAATTGTTGTATTCTTTTTTCTATTTTTCACGCACAAAATTCTGTCATAATTGTCAATAGAAAGTCTTTGCTTCTCAAAAAATTATGATGTACTCCTGATCACAGCAGCAAGATGGATCAAGACGAATCAGACCGGACCTGTGTGTTTGCCAAAACTTCATCATCTCACCTTTTGTTAGATTTTCTGTAATTACTGAGCTCTGCTATTAGCATGTTAATTCATTAAGCTGAAAAAAATTAGTAAAAAGTATTTAACAAAATAAATTGCTAGAAGATTTTAAAGCTATTAGCATATTAACTCATTAAGCTAAAAAAAATAGTTAAAAGTATTTAACAAAATAAATTGCTAGAAGATTTTAAAATATCTGACAGATGAAACAAATGCTTAGTTCTTCAAAATAAAGAGTTGTGGAGACATACAAGTACTAGTTGCATAAAGTGAAATGAAACAATTATAGATTACCTGGCCTCCTGGAAGGGTTTGCTTGTTATCATGCCCATCTTCTCACAGATCTTACAACCTTCTGCTTGAACATCTAAACAATAAAATAAGAAAAAAAATATTACAGTCAAATTTCAGATACAAAGGATTATATTCACTTCAATTGAACATAAATGAATCAATATAACAATACTAAATGATGATGCAATACACACGGGGATCTATTCGATATGCTTCACTTGAAAACCTTGTCCTCCTTCCCAATTCTGCGATTCCAGCTCCTTAAAAATGCAGGGCAGGGAAGCTCCCTGAGTGTTCCGGCAAACAAGAGGTACAGAAATAGCACAAAGATCAAATTTGTTTCTACTTCTTTCGATCAGCAATCGGTTTCTACTTTCTTATGTACGAAAGGAAAAATTAGTATGTACATTACCATCAATCTGTTCATTCTCTGTGAGAGGACCTGCTCTTTTTGGCTTGTAAGATTTCACTTTTCAGGAGGAAGGAAAGAGATTTTATCAAGTTTGGATACTGTTTCACGTCTACATGCAGCCACAAAGACAGAAGGACCATTACTCGTGAGAAAAAGAATTTTAAAAACTCAACCTACATCATTAATTCTGCAGAAACCAAATCATTAAGCTTACACAACAAGTTATCAGGCCAAGTCATGTTCATACATATGATAATATTTGTCAACTAGAACATCAACTCTGATTGCGTTCTTAAGAATAAGAAATTTCACAATAAATGTGTTGCAGCAGCCCAAAACAGAGAAGAATAGAAACATGCATGGTCATTTAAGCATATCTATGGAAGACTTTGAAATTCAAGGGCTTGTACTCTACCCCGTCAATAAGATTAACCAATCATATCTGTAAAGGTCCAGGAAATTCATGGGATTCAAATCTATAACCATGGGAGTACCAAACCGAAATACTTGTGGCATGGTCCCAAATAATAATTGAAAAGTGGAAGAAAAAAATTACATTCTCCTGAAATAAAGCATTGAAACTAATACTCAATTTGAATTACTGACATGCCTATGCCAGCATCTAAAGAGCTTAGGCCACTCTTAGATTAAAAATGGTTTACAATTTTAGAATTGAAAAACGTAAGAAATGAAAAGAGTAACAAGAATGTCTGGGAGTACATGCATTAAACTAAAGCTATAAAAGTATAAAAGCAGGGTTGAATTTGCTTACCTGTGGTTAGAGAAGAAAGCACCACATAAACAAGACTTTTTATGTAAAACTATAAACACAGCCTCCTTTTAAGCATCAGAAATTGAGGAAGTGCAATGATCTCCTGAAAAAAACCTGGATGTGGCAGCAGAAAAAAAATGAACTTCAGTAATTGAAAACATCAAAATTGAAGAAAGTTCATATATTTCTTCCGGTTACCTTTCGCTAGTAACAGTTCCAATGCCAATAAGCCTAAGTTTTCAAAGATCTATTGGGTGTTGTCCACCACTTCGGGATAGAAAAGTCGCTTGCTTCCCACCGGAAAGAAAAAAAAAAGTATATATTAAAACCAAAGAAGGAAAACAAGGATAAAAGTATAGACTAAAACTTAATGTACTTCAAAATTAATGTTACTAGACAACCTGAATTTTCTGTTCTAACTTTAAAGCTGCAATATGAATTCTGACTGAATAGAATGAAATGAAGAAATTATTGATTACCTAATCTCGTCCTGGAAGCAAACCACAAGCTTCCATGTGAAATATCAATCAACATCATTCAATTTCAAAGGAAACTCAATGACACATGAATTAAATTATAATGAGTTGTTTACGTAACTAAATCTTTCCTAAGCCAAGCCAAGTACATAGTGTTAGGATTTTGTTTCATTTTCTTGCAACCCAAAGCAATCAACTCAAACCTCCTCTTTGCATTTTATAAGAACCTAAAACATTATCTCACCAACCAACCAGACTCTCATTGAAAAGAATGTATTGAAACAAATATCACAGAAACAGAACAAAATGACATTTGCAGAGTACAGACATAGACCCACTTCAAAACACCCAAAGTTTTCAATACAGAATCTTTCAAAATTCAGCTAGGTTAAGTTTAAATTTTATTTTCTTACAATGTTAAATGATAGAGGGCATAGAGCTAGAGGTTTTGCAGTTGAGTTTATCTTTTTCAAAAGTTAAAAAATCTCATCCAAGATATATATTCTTAAGCCCTCTAAAACTCAGCCAAAACCCAAAAACCATCTTAATTTAAGTCCCATCATGACCTAGAACAAAAACAAATTCAGCTAAATTTGAGCTCATATATACCATGTTTATATGACTTGTGTGTATGCCAGAACTTCATCATCTCACCTTTTGTTAGATCTTTTCTGCAATTACTAAGCTCTGCTATTACCTTGTTAACTCATTAAGCTGAAAAAAATACAATAAAAAGTATTTAACAAAATAAATTGCTAGAAGATTTAAAAATATCTAACATATGAAACAAATAAAGAGTTCTTCAAAATAAAGAGTTCTGGAAACTTACAAGTACTAGTTGCATAAAGCTGTAAAGTGAAATGAAACAATTATAGATTATATAGATTACCTCACCTCCTGGATGGGTTTGCTCGTTATCATGCCCATCTTCTCACAGATCTTACAACCTTCTGCTTGAACATCTAAACAAGAAAATAAGAAAAAGAAGATTACGGATTCTGTTCACCTCAATTGAACATAAATGAAACAATACAACAATAATAAATAAGTAAATGATGATTTCAATTAAAAGCAGAAGACTCATAATGATACTACATGCTAAAAGAAGATGAAAAATTGGAGAGTAAAAAATGCGTGATACGGTAAACATTGTTATAACATTAAACTATGAAAAATGGTTGGTAAGTTAAAAATTTTGACTGACCTGCAATAAAGTGTAAAGATGGAATATGGTGTTTCTCTGATTCTTCTGTCTTTCTTTGTTTCTCAAATGAGATTGAGCACACTCTTCTTCCTATGGATCGTAGATGAATTTGCCGTCTATTTCAATATGAGGGATGTGGGCTATCTTGGACCACTCTCGTCCCTTATCCCTTTTGCACTGCTTTTTCAGCAAAGGACATCTATAAATAAATAATTGCAAAAGTGAGGATGGCAGCCCTACATCTGGAAAGGATGTGAGATTTGGGCATTTATAGATTCGCAGAGATTCAAGGGAGGTGAGGTTTTGACAACCCTTGGGAAACAGGTATTTTAATTTTCGGAAACTTCCAATCGCCAAATGTTCAAGAGAAGGGGGCAACATCATTCCAATCTCTTCATGTGGGAAAGACTCTGCTTCCGGACATCCATCTATTGTGAGGTGTGTAAGAGAGGTGAGGTTGTGCAACCCCCACTCAACCAATGGCTTATATATATTGAGACCTTCAATGATAAGAGTTGTTAGGTTGGTGGAAAAACCGTCTTGTGGAAAGGATGTGATACTTGGACATCGTTTAATGGATAAGATTTGAAGTGAGTTGATGGTGTGCAAGTGATTGGGAAGGGCTCTGAGTTTCTCACAGCCATAAATAAAAAGAGATTCTAAATTGGTTTTGGGAAGCCCTCCTTCAGGGAAGAAAACAAGACTTGGGCAACCAATTACAGTGAAGTAACTTAGATGGATAAGATTGTGTAGGCCAGCTGGTATAGATTTAAGATTTTTACAATACCAGAATTCTATACGTTTAAGAGACGTGTTGTTAAGAAAGCTCTCTGCTATAGATTCCAGCTGTGGGCATTCTTTAATCACGAGATCTTCAAGCGCCTCGGGAAACCGGTCACTTGGTGATAAGATCGTGAGCTCCGAGCAATCCTCAATCTCAAGGTGTTTGAGTGATGCAGGAAACTGACCTTTCAAAAATATGCATGTGAGAGATGAGCAATGGGAGATAGACAACTTCTCAAGAAGAGACATGCTGCTCTTGTTGATATTCTCCGTGTGAATTGCTGAAGAAGAAGAAGAAGAAGAAGTATAAGTATCCTCTCTGCCATCCACCAGATACTGCAATTTCTTACAATTTTTTATTTTGAGTTGTTTAACCGATGAAGGTAACCAGTCAGTTGCAATGATTGAATGACAATCTTCAATCTCCAAGCATTGAAGATGTGCAATGTTGTGCTTTATTCCCTCAGGTAAGGATGTCAGAGCATTGCAACTTGAAATACAAAGCTCTCTAAGGGAGGTGAAGCTATGAAACCCTTTTGGTGGTTGCTCAAGACAGTTCTCATTCTGCCATAAATAAATCAGTTCCTCACAACCGTTAATCTTTAAATGTTCTATCTTCTGAAACCCTTGCCTTAACCAATTTCCAAATTCTGAAAAATGTGAAAGAGCCATAGACTTCAATGACTCGTAGTCCATCACACTGCTGCATGTCATACCTTTGCATCCATCTATTTCAAACTCACGAAGCATCGGAAGACTTGAGAATGAAACTACCAGCTGCTGACATTCACGAACCACAAGTTTCTCCAGTGAAGGAAGATGGTTAGGTAGTCTTCCAGAGAGCTTTGAGCATTTTACAATGGAAAGCTCTCGGAGACGAGGAAATCTCCCAATATGCTGCGCATCTTCATCCATAGGATTCCAACACTCCCATTCTTGTAAATCCTTAAAACAAAGAATCTCCAATGATTGGAAAGAGCAACCACCTCCATAAATTTCAGAACCTATGTTTTTAAAATTACACATTCCTTTGATGGTGAGGTCTTTAAGTGAGCTTAATAACCCAAGTGATGGCAAAAAAGTGCATTTCTGACAATTTTCCAATCTTAGCACCTTCATATTGCAGAATGATGGATCCCCAACCCAAGATGGAAATCTCCTGCCACCATAGAATTTGACACAGAGCTCTGTAAGATTTTTATGGGGTAGAAGCATGTCAAGTACATTTTCTTCTGCTTCTTCATTTCGTGAGTCTTTAAATTCAGAACCCCACTCTAAGTGCAATACTTTTAGGCCATTCTTATCGCCTAATATTGTCTCTCTTGTATCCTGCAAATAAATGACATTTTCTAACCACGAAATGTGAAGTTCTCCGCTCAGAAACTTTAAATACTTCAAATCTTTCAGATCACATCCTCTACTTTTGCCTACAATAAAATTAGACAATGTATGAAGATTTTTCAAATCTTTCATCCCTACCGGCATCTCTTCCAAACTTACACCTATGATTTCAAGATGACGTAGATTAATCAAATTCCTCATATTATAAGGCAACTTCTTGATGCGTATACAATCTCTTAGAAGCAAAGTTTGCAAGTTAATAAGCAAGCTTGTTGATTTAGGAAGACTAGTAATCATAGTGCCAGAAAGATTGAGATACCTTAGATGCCTTAAATATCCTATTGAATAGAGTAGCTCGATAATATAATATTTTCTCAAAGACAACGCTCTCAGTTTTTTTAATTTTGGCAGCAAATTCAAAACAACATAATTAGTTATGTAGATATTATTATTATAATACCATTCATACATATGCTCAATGAAAATTGGCAAAAATGTTCTTATAAGCTCAACTTTATGAAACACCTCAAATTTATCTTTGCCATCTCTGACCCCACAAATATAAGAAGAATGTCGAGACCTTTCTAATCTCTTTGATTGCATATTGAGCTTCAATCTAATTGCGCCAAATCGTTGACAAGGTCATACATACCAAATTTAGTATCATTACCAATTGATCGTTGGAATACTGACCTTGACAATAGATCACGAAAATACTCGCTGCCTAAATCTTCTAGCTGTCTATCGTCTTCTGAAGGTTGAATCAAACCTTCTGCCATACATAACAGGACAATTTCATTCTCTTCGAATTCGTAATCTTTTGGAAGGATTGCACAAAAAGCGAAGCATCTCTTCAGATGTGAAGGAAGGTGATGGTAACTTAATCTTAAGACCGGAAGAACTCCATTTTTATCGGACAAATTCCATATTTGGCTGTTCAATATATGCTCCCAATCTGATCTTGGCTTACAACGAAGAAGGAAACCAAGAGTTCGTGCTGCTAGGGGCAAACCTCTGCACTTTTCAACAACTTTCACACAAGTTCGTTCCGAATGTGCACCAACAACCTCGCTCTCGAAGGCATGCTTCTTGAACACAGACCAACAATCATCATCGCACAAAAGTTTTAACTTATAACGATCCATGTCTCGTCCCACTAGCAATGCAACATCTTCAAGACGTGTCGTCACAATCATCTTACTTCCCTTTGCTCCACCTAAAAAGGGAGATTTTAGGATTTCCCACGAGCCATAGTCTTTATTCCAAACATCATCTAAGACTAGCAAGAATTTTTTTCCAGCTACTTGATTTTTCAGTTGAACCTGCACTTCATTCAAACTGTTGAGGTTGCAAGGAGAGCATGTGATTGACTCTAGAATTACTTTTGAGATTCCCAGTACATCAAACTCTTCAGACACACAAACCCATACTCTTGGGTTGAAATCTTCCATTGCCTTGTCATTATACACCTCCCGCGCCAGCGTTGTTTTACCAACTCCTCCCATGGCAACAATGGATATCACACGAAAGTTGACATCAGCATCAGGTCCATCTCTCTGCACCATTTCAAGTATTTTAGCTTTATCTTCATCTCTTCCATAAACAGCAGGTTCTGGCTGCACACTTGAAGTGGGTGGCGGTCTTTGCTGTCTAAGTGTTGAAACCCCTCCAGCATTCACTTGCAATCCAAGATCAATTCTCTGCTTACAGAGTTCTTCCAACCGACTACTTATATCTTTGATCTGGGACCTCATATGAGCACTAAACTTGACAGCACTTGGACTCCAGTTATTAAAACAAGCCGGGACTGGAATGAATTTTCGTACCTTGCTAGTGCTGGCCTGATCACGTTGTTGCATCTTCAACTTCCTTGACAAAGCTTCGGTTGCAAACTCATCAAGTACGTCCTCCAAGTCATAAGCCAAGTCTCGGAGATCGTCCAGCCACATCTTCACAGCCATGTCAGTCAGTTGTTTCCCCTCTGCATCGCCGAGCACTGCCTGAACCATCCTCAGAGTTTGTTCCCACTTCTTGAGCTTTGAATGCAACCCCTCTTGACGCAGGAACTCCAGCAGCTCACGAGAAGCCAATCTGTCGAACAGCACCTGAAGGAAAGCAGAGAGAAAGAGCTCTCCTGTAGCCATATGTGACCAGGATTTTGTTTGTAGAAAGCAAAGAAAGAGCAGTTTGTGAGCAAGAGCAAGTATAAGAGAAACCTGATTTGTGCGTTGACTTGCTTTTTAGAAGGATTTTGATTCTTTTAGTTTAAGAGAGGAAAACAAAGCAAAATATGTGTATTGATACTATCAACCCAAAAACAAAATAATTGATAAATGGTTCATTGAATTTGAATCGTTGGAACTTGTGACTGGTCAATATCCACCAACCCAAGAAATTTCTGATAGACAATTTCCCATATCATAATGTTTTTTTTGTGTGGCACCTATCCGCCTGTCCTCCCCAACTACATGATGCAAGTGGATAAATCAAAACTCACATTCGTCTGGGTAGGATTCAAACTACTGACTTAAAAGTTACCCGCACCCCTTGCCCGTCTTTCCATCAGCTAAGTTAGAGCCCTAATGACTGGCCACAATGTAATTGTCAAGAATAGAACCAAAGACTTGGATAAAAATCTGCATTGCTTCTTTGAGTTGCCCTTCCACGGCTTCTCTCAAAAACATGTTCTAATACTCACGATGAAATCAACCCAAACTATGAAATTAGCTTTATAACTTACAATAAAATATTAGGGTTCCTAACTTTTTTATTAAAAAAAAACAATAAGTATGTACTTTTTAGTAATTTACTAACGGACTATTTAGTAATTAAACTTTTCATTAAAATCTGGGTATTGTGAAACCTTTTGTGGGCAATAGAGCCACCCAAAAACGAAAGGACCACCAATTTCCTGCATAATTAGTGGCAGCCCTTTTTTATTGTTTATTTTATTTTATTTTATTTTATTTTATCACAAAGCCTCACTTGTTTATAATAATGTTAGTTGGAAGCTATGGGTGAGTGGGAATCTATTGACCAATATTACTATATTTTTATTCTTAATTTATGTTAAATTAAAATTGAAAAAAATAATAATATGTATTGATAGTATCAATCCACAAACAAAAAACCAAAAAAACAAAAGGACCACCAACTTCCAACAATATTACAGGAATTGTCTATGTTATATGTAATCTGTAGCATGTGGACTACATAACTAGGATGTCGGATGGAATTGTATACTTGGTTGTATTTTATAATTTATGGTGGTTTTATTGCTATCCAAAAATACAATGGTGACAACTCAAACCGAATGAGCACTCTTACAAATAAGTTCTCTTTAACACCTATACTTTAATGCATATTTTTACTATTAAAATGTTATATATCAAACCGCTTCTTTGATTGAAAGAAGCTTATGGGGCCTCACTAACAGATATTAACCAGCAAATATTTCTCAAAAAAAAAAAATTGCATGTCCAATCTCACTTTTTAATACTCAGAGAATTCCTATTTGCAGAATAAATGCCACTTAACTCCGGCATGAAATAAGATTGACAATTAAAATATAATGATGTGTTTAAGTAACTAAATCTCTCCTCTGCCAAGCCAATTAAATAGTACTGTTAAGAGTTTGTTTAATTTTCTTGCAACCCAAGGCAATCAACTCAAACCTTCTCCTTTGCATTTTCTCTCCAACCAACCAGACTCTCATTGAAAATAATGCATTGAAACAAATATCACAGCAACAGAACAAAATGTCATTTGCAGAGCACAGACACAGACAAAGTCTCGGAGATCGTCCAGCCACATATTCACAGCCCTGTCCGTGAGTTGCTTCTCCTCTGCATCGATGAGCACTGCTTCTATCATCTTCAAAATTTTTTGCCATTTTTTCAGCTTCGAACACACCCCCTCTTTGCGTGCAAATTGTAGCAACTCAGAGGACATCAATCTCTTGAACAACACCTGAAGGAAAGCAGAGAGGAAGAGCTCTCCTACAGCCATGGGTTTGTCTGTCAAAGAAATGATTCAGGAGGATTAATATCACACAAATACTGGTTTTCTCTCTACAAACCTGACAATTTCAGAATCTATAGATAACATCCTAGTCATGTTAATAAACTATTCACTTTGATAAATTAAAAAATTATATTAAATTGTTTACAATTCCATCATCCCAATCATGTTCACATTCTATAAAAAACCTAGAATGGTGCTGCAGCCACTTACTTTTGTTGGAGCACTAGTTGGTGGTTTATATATATATATATATATATATATATATATATATATATATATAATTCATAAATTAACATCATGCTTTAATAGGGTCTTCCACTGATCATGTCGGTCCTTGAAAAAAAAAATCGGGGTCAAGACTATCACTACAAATCAATTTTTCAAGGTCAAGATCAAGATCAAGACTATCACAACAAATCAACATTACTTGGTAGCGGTCCTTATTTTTTTTTTTTTCAAAACCAACCTGACTAGAGAATTATCATACTAAATTTAAAAGAATGCAAACAAGCTCACTGATTTGGTTGCTTTACTCAAGTCTCAGCAATCAATACCAAGGCTGTAGCAGAAGAGAGGAAACACCTTATGGTCCGTATCCGACTTGGAAGGACCTTCCTCCAGGACAGTATCATTGAAAATTGTGCTAGCTTTCGTATTTGCTGTTTCTCATAGATTGATGTGTATCAATTACACATGAGCAGAATTTAGAAGAGAGACAAGGGAGATTTGAGGGAAAGGTTATTTCTTGTATTCAACATGAAACTCAATTACAACAGCAATCAGCTTTATATTGTGGTTGAGGCTTCAATTGAGAAATAAAGAAACAATAACTATAAACCAACTAACCCAAATAATAGGAACTTGCTCCACTAACAACAATACGTGAAGATGTTTCTCTAAACCTCACCAAACGTGGTCATGACAGACATGGACATACCCATGTATCCCTTCTTGATTGCATCCACAGCTAACAAACCATAGGCAATATAAGACTAAACCATACCAATTTACTCCTTAGTCTCAGCTCTATCCATACCAATTGCAAGTTTGTTGTAGAAGAGGGAGCACCGAATCCGACATGGGAGGACCTTCCTCATGGACAGTATTATTGAACATATATTGCTAGCTTTCATAGTTGCAGTTTCTCATAAACCAAAAGAGAAACAGATTAAGTAGACATTCTATCCAAAAGAGAAGACCATAGAATTGGTACCGAAAAACTCATCATACCCAGGTTTCCTCTTTATCATTTCTTCCTTATAATATAAACATGACCATAGATTAATTTTGATGATCACCGTAAAAACAGTGAAACGTATTAAAACAAAATAAATTGCCAGAAGAATTACACGTATCTAACATATGAAACAAATATTGCTCAGTCCAGGAGAGTAAGGATGTCATCAAATAGTACCCGACACTACAAGGGCGGGGATTTCGGGTTCAAGTCGGTGGTGCCCCAAAACCCAACACGACCCGCCTGTCTTGGGTTTTGATGTTTTTTAACAGAATAGGGGATTTTTTGTTGATAAAACCGACACTGACCGAACGGGTTCGATTGTGATTCCTCGGTTTTTGGACTTATTGGGCCTTTGGCCCAAACTTTTCAAGTCTAATGGCAGTCCAATTTGCATAAATCTAGCCTTCTATGGTTTCAAATGAATTTGGGTCAGGCCCATCTCCAAATAAACCCCAAACCAGAAAGTTTCTTCACCTAAAATGGACTAAATTTAATTCATCATCTGAAATTCCAAATGAACCCAACACAAATTCAACACCAGAAATTCAAAAGTTCAACACCAATTTTTGAATGGTGACAGTAACATCAAAAATTCAATGGCATTGAAACAAAAATATGAAATTGCCAAAAACTCCAAGAAACTGAGAGAGTAATTTCAGCACAATGTTTGCATCTACTTCTTTTTCTCCCTTGTTTGGATTTGGAGTAATAGAAATTCATATCGGGGGATTCTCCACCAATTAAAAATTTTTAGTCAAATTCTCAAAGATTCATTGGACGAATTAATTTATGATTAATAACTTGTTATTTCTTCTTATAGAAAAATATGATATAAAGTTGAACTATACAGGTTTTAAGATATAGAGCATATTGTTGAAAGAGCAATTTGATTTCAAATATAGAGAACTTGTTATGCATATTACAAAAAACGGTAGTAATTTACATTGTTACAATATAATAGTAGTTTATATATTTACTTTTGAAATAAGTAGTTTAATTTAATTTGGCAATTTATATATTTAGAAATAACATTCATCATTTTTAAATGATTATAACTTAAAATATAAACTGTACTCTAAAACTAAATTTAAATTTAAAATATTAAAAGTAAAAAAAAAAAAAAAGGTATTATGCTGCTTCAATTTTGCAAACACTAATTAACACATCTCACTTAGTCACTTCGTTTCCCATGCATGACAAAAATACTAATGCCAGTTGCTTGTAGCAGAATATTGTATATGAATTGAGAGTTTATTTATTTTCTTTAATATTGTATGAATATATATATAGTATGAAAATTCTCATACATTTAATATTTTTAATGATTGATAAATTGTGTTTTATAATAAAAAATTTGTTGATAAAAATGTAGCTGGGTGGGGGTGGAGATAGGAAATCCTCCCCCCAAAAAGTAGATTACCCATCCCGTCCAAAGTGGGGAATGGAAGAATCCCAGTTTCATTTGAGTTTAGAATGATGACACTATTATGTCATGTATCTGTATTATTGGCATTCCTAAGCCAATATCAAAAATATTTTAACGAAATTGTACAATCCAAGATCAATTAATTAAATAACCAATCATCAAAAGAATTTTAGCCATACAATTTTCCAACATTAATGATGCATTAATATACTACTCACGATTTAAATCGTATTAACATGACCACGGTCTAATGTGACTTGATAGTAAAAACGTTTATTCAATCTGACAATATCCGAGGTACAAGTTGCTATCACCGTACCTCAATCATATGATCACAAGACCTGAACATCAATTAAGTTGTGTAATTATAGATTACCTCTAAGTTATGTCTACGAGCAAAAGACGTTTGAGGTATCAATACCAATAACGTCAGAGTATATATTTCTTTGGTTTCTAAACTTTAATATTTTCTACCGAGTTGCTCACATGAGATATCAAGACCGATTGATATTTAAGATTTTACTGTAAAACTAAGAAGACAATATACAAGTGAACAACCTGGTATTGTATACACATATTATGTTAGTCTTGCAAGTGTTTAATTAACCAAGTCTTCCACATGCATAATTTCATTTTTTTTTCTCACATAAATCCTCATCAATCATCACCATCAAAGTTTTATTGATTTTACTACTGTAAAGGTTCAGTGTGTGGTTACAGAATTGTTATATGAAAGTTGGCAAAATATCTTCAAATTTTTATTTTATTTTAAAAAAAAAATTTGTGAAAGTCAATATATTAAGAGTGGAAGAACCACCAAGGGAAAGAAACAGAACAAATCATTAGATTTCAATTCTATTGCCATTCATCGTTCAAATTTTGCCCAAGAATTTATACTGAGATTAAAATTAGGAAAGCAAATGTGTTGTACTATGAAAACTGTTACAAAACACTTCAAACAACACAAATTGCATAGGCTATTCAAACAACATTTTACATGCCTCCATAAGGTATGCTTCACATGAAATCCTCTGTGTTTACTTGAGTCTGAAAATCTCTGCTTTCTCGATTCTCTCTGAAAAATTGGTGCAGCAAAGAAGAATGAAGAAGGAAGATGGCTCACTCTCACAACAATCGTATAATCCCAACTCAAAACATTCCTACAACGTGTTGTCTCGGCATTACAGATGACAAGTTCCTCATCTGGGTTCGGCTGCAAACTGACCCAAGCCGAGCTTCACTGTTTTTTCTTGTCTGAGATAAACCTTGAAAATCATAAAAATGGCTATAAAAGTAGACCCAAATTGATCCTACCCATATTTGACTCCAATGATGTGGTAAGTAATTTGAGAAACCGGTTGAACCATGTGTCTCGTGTGGTCTGTCCTAGGCTAGATTGGGACTCTTGTATTCCTTGATATTGCTTAGAATCAGAGATCATGGATTGGTGGCACATTTGAAACATTGGTTGATGCATTTGTATTCTTGGACAAGATCAAGGATGGCTGTGTCAGCAAATGTGTTGTAGGAAGAAGGGAAAGTAAGTGCATCTTTAATAAGGAATGACAAAAACTGCTATTAACAAATCACATTGCAATGAAATCTGTTACAAAACACTTCAAACAAAGCGAAATGGCAGTAGGCGAAAGCATTGATCTGTCTACGAACCTTAAATCTCTCCTACAAACCAAATACCATATCACAATATCAAACTTGTCATTACAATCTCATGGTAGGCTTAATAACACAAGGCTGGCACTGGGAGGACTAACGATTTGACCAACGAAAGCAACACGAAATGCATAACTCTGATACTCAACTGATCCCTTGGCTAGACGATATTAAAACTCTTTGGATCAGAAGATTAACAAGTTAGAACCGGAATATTATAGTGCCTGTGAATCGATGGCGGGCATTGGCACGGCAAGACCTGCGGTATGGGAACTGATGTTTACTTGAATATAACAACACATAAGCTCCAAAAGCTTACTGATTTGGTTGCTTTACCCTCTCTGGTCTCAGTTATCAATAACAAGGCTGTTACAGAAGAGGGAACTCCATACCCGACATGGAAGGACCTTCCTCCTAGAAAGAATCATTCAACATCGCTAGCTTTCATAGTTGCTGTTTCTCTTATATATCCTAGCTTCTGTCTTGAACAAAACGAGAAACGAGTTTAGTACACATTCTATCCAAGGCATATGGCGAATTGGCGATGGTACAGATAAATAAAAGTTTCTACAAAAAGGGAAAAGGTTATTCGCCACAGGTTTGAGCAGATCTTTTAAGTCTCTCACACATTTTGCGTTAGGAGTTCTGCTTCAACAAGATTATGGAGAGATTCATTCAAATACTCATAATACGTACCCTAGGTTTCCTCTGATCATTTCTTCCTTCAAATATAAGCAAGACCATAGATTAATTTTGATGATCAAATTAAACAAAAAAGGAAATGGAAAGATATTCTATTCATCAATTTACAATATACAAACAACTGAGACAAGCCTTCTTGGTCTGACCAAATCAAGATACATGCAATCATTGACAATCATTTTTACCCTTTTTAATGCTGCCACGCCCTCTTCAAAACACAGGACTCTGCAAGCTTCCACTCACTTCAGAGCCAAGGCGCACCCAACAATGTCCTACTACAACGTTAAATTATTACAAAATACAGGTAGATTGTAATGTAAAAACACATCAAATCAAGATGCTTATCACCGATTTGATTCTGTTAGGAAAAAAAAATTAATAACACAATTTAAGATATTTAAATCTGGAAATAGTGACATAGTCGCACCCCTCCAAATTTGTAAATCTAACTTTAGGACCATGACAAACTCAAAGATACTTCACTGCAATGTTAAATTATAATTAAAAGTAGGTATATATTAAATTTTCCAGCATTCTTTAACATGAAAATTGCTAACCGTTCTTTTTTTTCCATTTTTCACACACAAGTTCTGCCATAACTAATTATCAATAGAAAGTCTTTACTTCTTAAGAAATTATGTCGTACTCCTAATCACAATAGCAGGATGGATCAGGACGAATCAGACTGGACTAATGTGTATGCCAGAACTTCATCATCTCACTTTTTGTTAGATATTTTCTGCGGTTATTGAGCTCTGCTATTAGCATGTTAACTCATTAAGCTAAAAAAAAAATAAAAAAAAACAGTAAAAAGTATTAAACAAAATAAATTGCTAGAAGGTTTAAAAATATCTAACATATGAAACAAATGCTTAGTCCGGGAGCCAAAACACTTCTTCAAAATAAAGAGTAGTGGAGACTTACAAGTACTAGTTGCATAAAGTGAAATGAAACAATTATAGATTACCTGACCTCCTTGAAGGGTTTGCTTGTTATCGTGTCATCTTCTCACAGATCGTACAACCATCTGCTTGAACATCTAAACAATAAAATAAGAAAAAGAAGATTACAGTCAAATTTAAGATACAAAGGATTATATTCACCTCAATTGAACATAAATGAAACGATACAGCAATACTAAATAAGTAAATGATGATTTCAATTAAAAGCAGAAGACTCATAATGATATTGCATGCTAACAGAAGATGAAAAACGGGAGAGTAAAAAATGTGTGATAAGGTAAACAGTGTTATAACATTAAAATATGAACAATGGTTGGTGTGTGAAAATTTTTGACTGACCTGCACTAAAGTGTAAAGATGGAATAAGGTGTTTCTCTTATTCTACCCTCTTTCTTTTGTTTCTCAAATGAGATTGAACTCATTCTTCTTCTTGTGGGTCGTAGATGAACTTGTCGTCTATTTCAACACAAGGGATGTGGGCTATCTTGGAAAACTGTCGTCCCTTCTCCCTATTGCACTGCTTTTTCAGCAAAGGACAGCTATCAATACGTAATTGCAAAAGTGAGGTTGGCAGGCCTAGATCTGTGAAGGATGTGAGATTTGGGCAATCATAGATCGACAGAGATTCAAGGGAGGTGAGGTTTTGAAAACCCTTGGGAAACAGATATTTTAATTTTGGGAAACTTACAATCCACAAATATTTCAGAGAAGGTGGCAGCATCATTCCGATCTCTTCCTGTGGGAAAGACTCTGCTTCTGGGCATTCAAAGATTGAGAGGGATGTAAGAGAGGTGAGGTTGTGCAACCCCCACTCAACCAGTGGCTTATATATATTGATACCTTCAACGGAAAGAGTTGTTAGGTTGGTGGAAAAACCGTCTTGTGGAAAGGATGTGACACTTGGACAATATTGAATGGATAAGCTTTGAAGTGAGTTGATGTTGTGCAAGTGATTGGGTAGGGCACTGAGTTTATCACAGATACAAATATCAAGATATTCTAAATTGGTTTTGGGAAGCCCTCCTTCAGGGAAGGAAACAAGACTTGGGCAATTAAATATAGTGAAACGACTTAGATGGGTAAGATTGTGTAGGCCCGTGGGTATATATTTAAGATTTTTACAATTCCAGAATTTTATATATATAAGAGACGTGTTGTTAAGAAACCTCTCTGCTATAGATTCCAGCTTTGGGCATTTTTCAATCACAAGCTCTTCAAGCGCCTCGGGAAACCGGTCTCTCAATGATAAGATCGTGAGCTCCAAGCAATCCTTAAGCTTAAGGTGTTTGAGCGATGCAGGAAACTGACCTTTCGAAAATATGCATGTGAGAGATGAGCAATGGGAGATAGACAACTTCTCAAGAAGAGACATGCTGCTCTTGTTGATATTCTCCGTGTGAATTGCTGAAGAAGAACACAAAGAAGTACACGTATCCTCTCTGTGACCCACCAAATACTGCAACTTCTCGCAATTCTTTATCTTGAGCTGTTTCACAGAAGAAGGTAAATGGTCTATTACAATAAATGTAATAGAATGACAATCTTTAATCTCCAAGCATTGAAGATGTACAATGTTGTGCTTTATTCCCTCAGGTATGGATGTCAGAGTATTACAACCTTCAATACAAAGCTCTCCAAGGGAGGTGAAGCTATGACCCCCATTTAGTGGCTGCTCAACACAGATCTCATTCTGCCATAAATAAATCAGTTCTTCACAACCTTTAATCTTTAAATATTCTACTTTCTGAAACCCTTGCCTTAACCAATTTCCGAATTCTGAAATATTTGAAAGAGCCATAGACTTCAATGACTCGTAGACCATCACACTGCTGCACGTCATACCTTTGCATCCATCTATTTCTAACTCGCAAAGCATCGGAAGACTTGAGAATGAAACTGCCAACTGCTGACATTCACGAACCACAAGTTTCTCCAGCGAATGAAGATGGTTAGGTAGTCTTCCGGAGAACTTTGAGCATTTTACAATGGAAAGCTTTCGGAGGCTAGGAAATCTCCCAATATGCTGCTCATCTTCATCCATAGGATTCCAGCACTCCCATTCTTGTAAATCCTCAAAACAAAGAATCTCCAATGATTGGAAAGAGCAACCCCCTCCATAAATTTCAGAACCTATGCTTTTTAAATTCAACATTCCTTTGATGCTGAGGTCTTTAAGTGAGCTTAATAACCCAAGTGATGGCAAGAAAGTACAATTCTGACAATTTTCCAATCTTAGCACCTCCATATTGCAGAATGATGTATCCCCAACCCTAGATGGAAATCTCCTGCCACCATAGAACTTGACGGAGAGCTCTGTAAGATTTTTATGAGGTAGAAGCATGCCAAGTACATTTTCTTCTACTTCCTCATTTCGTGAGTCTTCAAATTCAGACCCCCACTCTAAATGCAATACCTTTAGGCCATTCTTATCACCTAATATTGCCTCTCTTGTATCATGCAAATAAATGACATTTTCTAACCCCGAAATGTTAAGTTCTCCGATCAGAAACTTTAAATACTTCAAATCTTTCAGATCACATCCACTACTTTTGCCTACAATGAAATTAGACAATGTACGAAGATTTTTCAAATCTTTCATCCCTACCGGCATCTCTGCCAAACTTACACCCGTGATATCAAGATGACGTAGATTAATCAAATTCCTCATATTAGAAGGCAACCTCTTGATGCGTCTACAGTCTCTTAATAGTAGAGTTTGCAAGTTGATAAGCAAGCTTGTTGAATTAGGTAGACTAGTGATCATAGTGCCAGAAAGATTGAGATACCTTAGAAGCCTTAAATCTCCTATTGAATTGGGTAGCTCGGTAATATTATATTTTCTCAAAGACAACACTCTCAGCTTCTTTAATTTTGGCAACAAATTCAAAACAACATAACTAGTTATGTAGATGGTATTATCGCGATACCATTCATACATACGCTCAATGAAAATTGGCAAAAATGTTCTTAGAAGCTCAACTTCATGAAACGCCTTAAATTTATCTTTACCATCATAGATACCACAAATATAAGAAGAATAGCGAGGCCTTTCGAATCTATTTGATTGATTATTGAGCTTTAAGTTACTCTCTAATCTAAAACTTGCGTCTCCGGAAACCAATTGTGCCAAATCGTTGACGAGGTCATGCATACCAAATTTAGTATCATTACCAATTGATCGTTGGAATACTGACCTTGACAATAAATCGTGAAAATACTCGCAGCCTAAATCTTCCAGCTGTCTACCGTCTTCTAAAGGTTGAATCAGTCCTTCTGCCATCCATAACAGGACAAGTTCATTCTCTTCAAATTCATAATCCTTTGGAAGGATTGCACAATAAGCAAAGCATCTCTTCAGATGTGAAGGAAGATGATGGTAACTTAATCTTAAAACCGGGAGAATACCATTTTCATCAGACACATTCCATATTTGGCTGTTCAATATATGCTCCCAATCTGATCTTGGCTTACAACGAAGAAGGCCACCAAGAGTCAGTGCTGCCAGGGGCAAACCTCTGCACTTCTCAACAACTTTCGTACGAGTTGATTCCAAATTCTGATGTGCACCAACAACCTCACTCTCGAAGGCATGCTTCTTGAACACAGACCAGCAATCATCATCGGACAAAAGTTTTAAATTATAACAATCAATGTCTCGTCCAACCGTCAATGCAACATCTTCAAGACGTGTTGTCACAATCATCTTACTTCCCTTTGCTCCACCTAAAAAGGGAGATTTTAGGATTGCCCACGAGCCATAGTCTTTATTCCAAACATCATCTAAGACTAGCAAGAACGTTTTTCCACTACTTGATATTTCAGTTGAACCTGCACTTCATTCAAACTGTTAAGGTTGCAAGGAGAGCGTGTGATTGACTCGAGAATTGCTTTTGAGATTCCCAGTACATCAAACTCATCGGACACACAAACCCATACTCTTGGGTTGAAATCTTCCACTGCCTTGTTATTGTACACCTCTCGAGCCAGCGTTGTTTTACCAGCTCCTCCCATGGCAACAATGGATATCACACGAAAGTTGGCATCAGCATCAGGTCCATCTCTCAGCACCATTTCAAGTATTTTAGCTTTGTCTTCATCTCTTCCATAAACAGCAGGTTCAGGTTGCACACTTGAAGTGGGTGGTCGTCTCTGCTGTCTAAGTGTTGATACCCCTTGGACGTTCATTTGCAATCCCAGACCAAGTCTTTGCTCATAGATTCCTTCCAACCGGCTACTTATATCTTTGATCTGGGACCTCATATGAGCACTAAACTTGAAAGCACTTGGACTCAAGTTACTTAAACAAGCTGGGATGAGTTTTCGTGCCTTGCTAGTGCTAGTGCTGGCCTGATCCCGTTGTTGCATCTTCAACTTCCTTGACAAAGCTTCGGTTGCAAACTCATCAAGTACGTCCTCCACATCATAAGCCAAGTCTCGGAGATAGTCCAGCCACATCTTCACAGCCCTGTCAGTCAGTTGTTTCTCCTCTGCATCGCCGAGCACTGCCTGAACCATCTTCAGAGTTTGTTCCCACTTCTTGAGCTTTGAATGCAACCCCTCTTGACGCAGAAACTCCAGCAGCTCACGAGAAGCCAATCTGTCGAACAGCACCTGAAGGAAAGCAGTGAGAAAGAGCTCTCCTACTGCCATGATTTTGTTCGTAGAAAGCAAAGAAAGAGATTAGATTTAGAGCAAGATTTTGTTTGTAGAAAGCAAAGAAAGGGAAGTATGTGAGGAAGAAAGAGACTTGCTTTGTGTGTTTAGACTTACTTTTAGAAGGATCCTGATTGTTTCCTTCAAGAGTGTAGTACAATACTGTAATTGAATTTGAATTATTACAACTTTTAATGGGTCAATGGCCGGTTGGCCACCACCAACCCACGAATAATTTCTGATTGAGGTACAAGTGAGAAATTTCCAAGAAGCAACCATACTAGACTATTCGAATTACTGAATTTGGTATATTGAGACTTATTTTGCTGTCAATTTTAGCTGTCCAAAATTTCTTTGTATAATTGCACAAATCAATCGATATGGAATCTTTTCATTGCAGGGACCTATGTAGCATTGACACTCTTCCATCCATAGGTACGTAGCCTGTGTCTGCAAGGACGGAGCCTGTTCAAAGTTTACAAATTTATCCCTATTTCAATTTTATGTTTGAATCGTAACGTATATATTTTATCTTATTTAATATTATTTTTTTACTCAAATAATTTTGTTTATAGGGTCAAATAATAAACGTGCGGTCCGGATATTTACTCACATATGCTTATAAAATGCTTTCTCACACATATATGTAAAATGCGTATTATGAGATTTGAACCGATCAGCACATACGTGAAAGGAAGGTGCACTACCAACTCTACTAAAATGTGATATATTGTTATTTATTTTTTAATAATCAATGTGTTAATTTCTACAATTTAAATACCAATTTTGTTTGGTGGTAAAAAATGATCATTCACTCTGACAATTTCTCATGTTAGAGCTTTCATAAGCGCAGATGATATATATATATATATTTATATATATATATAAATTATATAATTAAGCTATGTCAACCAAACATAGGCACATAGCCACATAGGCATATCTCTATGTTTAACTATTAAGATATTTTATCAAACAAACCTTTATCATTTTTAAAAATTAAAATAGTTTTGGATATTAGAGAATATTATGACTACAATTAAAATTGTAATTCGTTTTCTAACTCTTAAATACTATTATCGAATCATGAATTAAGGTTTCTGTATTATTTTTAGAGTAATTTTAGATATTATAACTCTATATCTCAATTTGTATTTCAGATACTAATGTGTCCATAGACAAATAGATATACATTAATGGTATTTTTTTTTATTTTAGAGCTTTTCTTTTTGACAATCCAATTTTTTTCTTTTTACACTTCTTTTCTAAAGACACTTCATTCTCAAAATTTAAATTGAAATTTTTTTTTAAAGACATCTTATTTTGTTCCAAGATTATCCTTTTTATCTTTTGGCACTTATGCTCTAAAATCTAAATACACTCCAATTTGTTTATAAAAAATTCTTAAGACACAACATTTTATTTTAATAAAAGTTAGAACGAATCATCGTAGTATTTAGATTCATCCAATGAGTAAGTGTGCGGATATTGACACCCATAAATATGATAAGCACATCCATATTTTAATAAAAAAAATTCATTATAAAAATATGAATTTACCAATAAGGACAAATTAGTTTAATTAAAAATAAATCAAATACTATGTACACACATTAGTTACACTCATATCTTCAACAATATCACTTAATTAAAAAAAAATAAAAATAAACTCTAATTCTATTTCAAATATCAAAATCTCTCATTATCATATAACAAAGTAATAAAAACCTTAATAGAGGATGAATGCTCTTGGGAAGGCATCGTTAATGCCACTATTACTGTACAACACCTTTACACATAAATGGTGTGCAACAATTCACCAAAGTTTTAATTTGAGAAGCCTGCAATTTAAATATCGGATTGTTCGATTGTTTTGGTCTTATTTTCTTATCTTCATTTTTTTTCCAATCAATAGTTGTCACTAGAATTCATGTATCGAATTATGTTTTTAGAATACCCAGATTGATGAAGAAGATTGAAGCTATTCTTCGGGAAGAAGTTAGAACATTGCAGCTCATACTATTATTTCAATCGAAGAGGGTTTTTGTTTCTAGTATTCTCATTTGTTTACTCACTTTTTTTCCTTCACAAGAGTGTACGTAACTTGTGTTTCTTGATTTGTTGTTTGAATGGTGGAGAGCTTTGTTTTATTATGTAAACTCTTGTACCTCGGATGTTTTTGATGCATTAATTACTATTTGTGACGCTAAAACTTAACTCCTTCGATTAATACAATATCAGCAACTTGACAGAGTTGAGTTCTCTTTGTTTTCATTTCCTTAAAGTAGAGCTTTTCGGAATTTAAGAATTTAAGAATTCTCCAGATTGTGTTTTCAAACCTGGAGAACTTAAGAATTTATCATTTGTGAAATTTGGTGTGCTAATAACTTAAGAGGGTTTATAAATAAATTATATTAAAATGAAAACATTTATTTAAATAAGGGTTCTACTGGCATTAAGATGTGTGTTTATAGTAATGTTTTAATTTTAAATTTTAGACATTTGTGTACTTATAAAAATGGGTGTAATTATCATATTCATGGGTATTAATAACCGCACCCAATAAGTAGTCTTTTTTAAATTAAATTATTAAAAAAAATTATTTCTCATAAATCATTAGATTAAATATTATCTATTAAACACTCTCTTCTAAATTTTTAATTACCATATTAAACTCTCTCTCCTCCAATACATATCTCTAATTTTTTATCTCCATTCTTTCTCAAGTAAGACTAATGGTTAAAAAAAAGACTTATGAATAAGTTTGATTTTTAGGAACCGTATATATGTATATATTTATAATAAAAAAACTCAAAAACAAGTACCTTGTTTTTTAAAAAAAAAAAATCAAAATATGAAAATGTTTTTTTTTTATTACTTTTGTAGGTATGTGATTACCTAGAGAACTTTAATTCTTTCATTAGTCTTAAAGAAATTATGAGTTTAATCAAATATAGTTGCAACAAATCAAGTTTTCATATTATCTTTTTTTTATATTTTTGAAAATTGACTTTTTAATATATATATATATATATATATATATATATATTACTTTTAGTAAAAATAACCATAAATACTCATAATTTTTTTTTAAACTTATAATTTAGTTTCAATGAATAATGCAATAAAATAAATAAAACAAAAGTGAAATAACTCCTTATCTACCGTTCCCCAATATTAAGGGCACATTAAGGAAGCTTCAATATTAAAAATATTAGATACCACACAATGTGGCAATACGGTTAGAACATTCATTCAGTCTTTCAGATTCGATTCACTGTCATTGTAAATGGAATATAAAAAAAATATATATGTATTAAAAATAGAGTAATGCTAGGCCCCAATCTTTTTCTCAAAAAAACTTCTCAAATAATATTGACATGTGAATTGTCAACATCTTATAAATCATGAGTTTATATGATGTTGACGAATTTGGAGAGTTTATGTGATGTTGACGAATTTGGATCCTCTACTGAACTGATATTTGACGAATTTGGAGAGTTTATGTGATGTTGACGAATTTGGATTCTATGCTGAATTGATCTTTGTCTTGACCTATATAAATCCATTGACATGTTTAATCAATGATCGTAATTTATTTTTTTTTTTTTATTCCACTTTCATTATTTTTAAATGCATATTATTATCACAAGTGTTCTAAATCAGGAAAAAGATCAGCACAGTAAAAGAGTCTGATCCGATGTTGACAGCTCATATACCAACATCATTTAAAAAGTTATTTTCTAGTATTACTCTTACAAATATTAGAGTTTTATCACACATTTACTCGTTAAATCTCTTAATCATAGCTTAATATGATATAACCGTAATGAGAGTGCATTAAGTCCGGCAATTTCCAGATTCAAATCTCCATATAAGTACAAAGATGTTTTTAATTAACAGTCAAATATTGATTAAATATTGATTTACATACATGTTATCAATCAAGTGGGTGGCATTGTAGAGATCACGATGGAAGTAAAATAATAGCATAGGTTGGCAAAGCACTGGATCAACATTTTCAACACAGTGAATCAGAATTGCTAGTATCGCGTCAAGAGTTTGTAGATTATTTATTCTCGGAGTCTAGACGTGACTTTGCAGAGGAGATTGGAGAAAAGCGACGTCGTTTTCTGCCGATGAAGAAATCGAAAGCAGCAGCTACGGGGAAGATGAGAACCGAAGCCAGCTCCAGCATCAACAGTAACAATCGCAGCAGAGGAGAAACCGTCGTCGCTGATTGCGGCGTCTATCGAAGCTCCTGCGGTTACTGTAAATCTTCTCATGCTCGCACCAGCGTCTCTAACGGTCCGTACTCTTCCTTTTTCGTTTCATGATTTTTTTTTGTTCAAAGTTGATAATTTTCGAATTCGATGCGTCCTATAATCGCTTCTGATTATTTGTTATTCGTAGATTTTCTTTCTGGAGCTCGAAAAATTGTATCTTTCGGTTGATCAATTGATCAATTTGCTGTAATTGTTAGAAATGTTGTATGAAGATATGTTTTTGTTATTTATCTATTTGGTATTGTTTTGTTTTTGCAGGTTTATGGGCATACAGTGTTCATAACCCCTGTACCTCATCTTCAAACTTGATATTCATCCCAGACAACTGATTAAGAATTCCCTGGTAAGCATTCAAGTGATCTGATAAAGGAGTTCCATCCTTGTATTCAAACCTAACAATTTCTTTATTAGAAACAACTTATTGTTCCCAGTCTTCCGAGCATACAGTTGTTCAAGCTTTTTCCACAAAGAGAGATAGGATTTCACAAACTCGAATACTCTGTTCTGGGTGTGTATCTCTCTGCAGAAACTTCCGATCAACGATCCAACTGCCAGATCGTAGAACCACGAGTGAAGAAGGTTCTGTCCAAATTTCAGCTCAAATGGACAACAGAGGAAAGAGATATCTCTCTTTTACGAAACCTGTGCAGTACCTCCCCTGTTTTCTGTCCAGCTCTGTTTGGAACCGCAAAAGTCACAACAGAGAACTCCGATTGATAATTCCACCGTCCAGAATGTATATCAGTGTGTTGAGAACACGTCTACAAAATTCGAGCTTGATACGACCACTTTTAGACCTTCAATCAGCCCTCTGAAGAACTCTGGACAGTAGACTCCAAACCCAGAATTTCTGCACTCTTTTCTTTTTCTCTCTTCTTCTCACTCTTTGCACACACCGATTACTTTCTTCTCTTGTCTCTTTTCTTTCTGTGATTTTCAGCTAGGGTTTTAACCCTTTTATACACCATGTAAAATGACTTAAAAGTCCTTGGGCCATCCACATATATTATGTGGGCTTTACCATGAATACATGATAAACTCTCATTGGGCCATCTCCACATTTGGAGGAAACCCAACCCAACAGCCATGGCTGCAACGGAGAAAGCAATTCCGGTCCCATTCTTGCTTTCAAGCTTAATCCGGATAATTTTCCTCTGATTTTTGACCCTATGGGGACCATGATACGATCTTAGAGAGCGAGCCATACTATTAGAGATATGATCATGAACATGTTAGAGATATGATCATGAAAATGCTGAAGGGGCCAGCAGGGATATGAAGATTCAGAGTAATGTGTCGGTCCATGGAATTCGCTTGAAGTACTGGAATGGATGTCTGATTCGCAGTCACATAAATCATAATCCCAGTCGGCCAAATTGGAAATAAGAGAAGAACCGCTCTTGAGCAGCCAAAGACCAAATTGGAAATCATGCAATCAGATTTTTTTTTTCGTTTTTAGGAAATATTCAAAAACATCGTATTGAAAGTTTTATATGTTATCATATCCTGAATTTTATTAATCTTCTGTAATAATTAATTTTCACAAATCCATGGTATTGGAAGTTTTATATGTTTTCAAAACGTAAACTAAACTGATAATATGAGATTGGTTCAACGGTAAACCTCTCACACCTACCTACATCCATGGGGTTATGGATTTAAATCATGTCCTCCTCCCCCAATCTAGAAATGTTCTATCTCATTTGATTTCATAAATACATTTACAACGATTCTGCTACAACAATCATTTTCCATCACAATTTAGAAATATACACAGTGAGCCCATCTCTTTTCCTTTTTTGGCTTCCCATAGTTCATGTAAGCAATTTCAATCAGGGAGAAATGGCAAAATAAGATATTACAACAAAGAATTTTCTGCTCCACCATCTGGGTTCATTTCAGCAACAGGCATGAACCTTCCCCGAAAATTCGAGCTAGGACTAATTTTGTTGCTGTTCATGTAGTAGTAGTAGTCAACGCCAATTTTCTGTCACGCGGTGCAAGACTGGCTTGTGTCTGTATGCCGCCCTGCCTGAACACCAATCTGTTGGGTTGGGTTTCCTCCAAATGTGAAGATGGCCCAAAGAAAGTTTATCATGTATTCATGGTAAAGCCCACATAATATATGTGGATGGCCCAAGGACTTTTAAGTCATTTTACATGGTGTATAAAAGGGTTAAAACCCTAGCTGAAAACACAAGAGAAGAGACAAGAGGAGAGCAATCGGTGTGTGCAAAGAGTGAGAAGAAGAGAGAAAAAAGAAAAGAGTGCAGAAAGAGTCTACTGTCCAGAATTCTTCAGAGAGCTGATCGGAGATCTAAACGTGGTCGGATCAAGCTCGAATTTTGCAGGCGTGTTCTCAACACACTGATATACATTCTCGGCGGTGGAATTATCAATCGGAGTTCCCTGTTGTGACTTTTGCTGTTCCGAACAGAGCTGGACAGAAAACAGGGGAGGTACTGCACAGGTTTCGTAAAAGAGAGATATCTCTTTCATCTGTTGTCTGTTTGAGCTGAAATTTGGACAGAACCTTCTTCACTCGTGGTTATACGATCTGGACGGTTGGATCGTTGATCGGAAATTTCCACAGAGAGATACACACCCAGAACAGAGGATTCGAGTTTGTGAAATCCTATCTCTCTTGTTTTACTTGCTAATATTGCATGTGTTGCCAAGATTAGTTAATCTTGAGATTTGCTGTGTTATATGCCTCTAGTTTAACTAGAGAGAACTGTGTATTCCCATTATATTTTGATAGTGGAGATTTCAGAGGACCCGTGGTTTTTACTCCTCAATTCAAGGAGGTTTTCCACGTAAATTCTTGGTGTTCTTGTGTTTGTGATTGAGCTTGTGGTTGTGTTGTTTGCTGCTCTATTTAATTGCTTCCTATTAGGTTCACACAAGAGAGGGATATATTGTTTGTTATTGTTAGTGGTGCGTTTTATCCCATCACAATCCAAGAAAGCCAATTGAATTAATTGATAGTTTTAGAGAGTGATTCTACATGCTTACAATGATTATCTTCATTCTTTCTCACTCTGATCTCGAAAGGGAATAACATTATTCGGTATGTAATATCTTTTACATGCATGATTACATGTGCAAAAAATGGAACAGTTACTCGAAATGAAAAGGGAAACATCTCACATGAACTTGAATGCAACAAGGTTTGCCTTCAACACCTAGAGGTGTGCTTAGAGTTGCAAAATAATTTCAAACAAGCACACCCTTTTTTAAGCTAACAAAACTGTGGTAAATAAAATGTTATACGCGGTTCAATTGAAAGAGCTTGTACTGACCTTCATTTTTTTCCAATTTTCTTTTGCGTAGCAAAAGAAGTCGAATTAGTGTACCAGAAAACACAGCATCTTTACGTGGTCAGTAACTCAATAAGTCTCAGAAAATAGTTTTGCATCATTTAGGAAGAAAACAAATGTGGATGGGCCGGGTGGCCTGATGGCAGCCTGCAAAAGGAAATCGTACTCAATACAAAATGCCACCAAAGTCATTAAAACACACACTATATATTATGACATTGTGTATTGCATGATAAGAAGAAATAAAGATTGATTCATTATATGAGCATTAATGATTTCCACAGAACATTTCCACAGATTTTGTCATGCTCATGCAACAGCTTAAACGAAATGAATAGAAGAAAATATATGCAGGATTGAAATTGAACTGGCTTAGTGATAAGCCCTTCATGCCCACATCAATAAGTTTGTGGGTTTGAACTCAACTCCCAAATTCGTAATAATTCGATATATCTATATGAATGCTAAATTCCTTATTCAAAAATATAAATAAGCTACAGTTTCAGGTCCTTAATGAAAATTCAAGTGATCACCATGTTATGGCAATGTCTGGAAGTTGAGGCTATCCTTATTAGTCCACCTGATCAACAACACGAACAGATTAATTTAATTATAAAAAAACTGATGTGACAACCATACTATGAAGGAAATTTAGTGTGTATACAAATTTCAAAAAACAATACAACTGAATCTGCATAAGTTTATACCTCTAATATGCAGCCAGAGATTTCCTAACATCCAACATATGAAAAAAATGCTGAGTTCATGGAGCAAGAAGATTTCCTGAAATGAAAAAGACATGATCAGAGAGTTCTAGAGAATTGCATGTACAAGTTACATGAAACAAGATTGAACAAATTTTGATTACCTGATCTCCAATTTGTTTTGTCATGCTATTATGCATATCTTCTTAAAGATTATAATTCCAGTTTCTGCTGACAATGTAAGGGAAGTTGAACAATACCAAATTTGGATCACTATCGAGAGCAAATTCTTGAGCGTTCAATAAATCGTCAGTGACCTTAACCAACTATATCATTAGTTAAAATGAAAATAAGTTAGTAAACACAATCAATTTAAGGCAGAGACTAATTCAACAGGATTATACATTGCAAAACTAAACATGTAAAGCAATATAAAAAGAAAACATATATCAAAAACATTAGGCTGCATTTGAGTTCCAGTTCATCTAAATAAGCAACTGACTAATGTGTGTAAATTTTCTATACACGAAGCTTACCACTGCAATTTCATTGTTGATAGACTGCATTTGAGAGATTGAACAGGTGCTTCCTGCATGTGACAGAATTGACACTGTTATCACATAAATCTGGATTGTTGATTGTCTATGGCTAAACTAAGTTAGAAATTGACAGACCTGAGATAAAGCATGATGATGGAAGTGGTGATCTCAGATTCTATCCGACATCAAAAGAACTCCTTCTTGCTACTTTGGATTTTCGATGAATCTGCCATCAATCTCAATGCGAGGGATGTGGGAAATCTTGAACCACTCTTCTCCCTTGTCCCTTTTGCACCGTTTTTTCAACAAGGGACAATCATATATATACAACTGCACAAGTGAGGAAGGCAGGCCAGACTCTGGAAGTGACTCGAGAACAGGGCAATCGCTGATCGACAAATATTCAAGAGTGGACAGTTTTTGAAGTCCCGCGGAAGATAGATATTTCAATATAGGGAATCTTGCAATGGTCAACCCAGTTAGAGAGGTGGGCAATACCAGTCCTGTCTCCTCCTGTGGAAAAGACTCTGCATATACGCATCCCCTAATCTCCAGGTTTTTAAGAGAGGTGAGCTTATGCAACCCCCACTCAATCAATGGCCTGTAGATACTGACATCTGCAATTGAAAGTGATGTCAGGCTGGTGGGTAAACCTTCTTCTTCGATAGATGTTATACTTGGACATTGCCGCAATTCTAATTCTCGAAGAGAGTTAAGCCTGTGCATGTGTTGAGGTAGAGCTTTAAGCTGCCTGCATTTGTCGATTGAGAAAAGTCTTAAACTGGTTTCCGGAAGCCCTCCTTCTGGGAAGGAAACAAGACTTGGACAATCCCATATATAAATGTCGCGGAGACAGCTGAGACTGTTGAGGTTCCCGGGTATCAATTTAAGCTTTTTACATCTCCAAATCTTGATATATTCAAGAGACATGTTATTGTGAAACGACTCTGCTATTGACACTAGCTTTGGACAATCAACAACATTGAGATGTTGAAGCGTCCCAGGTAACTGGCCGCTTGATGACAAGGTCACGAGCTTCGGACACCCTAAAATCTCAAGGTGTTTGATTACTGCAAGTAGTACCACTCTGGATGACAAGCATGTCAGGGATGGGCACTGGGAGACATACAAATGCTCTAGAAAAGATAGACTGGTGTTGTTGATACTCTCACTGTGCATAGTTGGAGAAGAAGACGGAAGAGAAGTACAAGTAGCCTCTCCATCATCGAACAAGTACTGTAATTTCTCACAATTTTTTACCTCCAGTCTTTTTAAAGATGAAGGTAGTTGGTTTTTGAAAATGAATGATAGAGAATGACAACCTCCAATTCGCAAATGTTGAAGACATGCATTTTCACAATGCAATCCCTCCGGTAAGGACATCAAAGCATTGCAATTTTCAATCTTGAGTATGCTCAGAACAGAAAGAAAATCGACCTCTGGGATTGCTGTAAGATTTGGACAAATTTCAATACATAGCTCCCGGAGAGTGATGAGACTATGCAGTCCATGTGGTGGCTTCTCAAGAAAACTTTCATTCTGCCATACATATATTAGCTCTTCACAATTGACAAATAGAAAACATTCTACTTTCTGAAACACTTGCTTGAACCAATTGATGATCCGTGAAATGTTCGAACGATTAGAGTTTAATGACTCATAGTCAACTGGACCACGGCACATAATTGCCCTGCATCGATCAATTTCTGATTTATAACGCATTAGAAGGTTTGAGAATGAAAATGTCAACTGCGCGCACTCATGAACCACGAGTTCCTGTAATGATGGAAGCTGATCAGGTAAATTCGCTGTGAGTTTGGGACACCTTTGTTAGGTTTTGGCTCGTATTCTCAAGTGAACCCAATGTGAACCAAACGAGACTCAACTGATGTTGGAACTTCCTGGAGACGTAGGATACGTTTGGAAGTTAGAGTTGGTGTTTGAGGGAGATTGAAGACCGAAGAAGAACTGAAGAAACGGATTCTAGAAGAAACCGCGGCGTGGACCGCGATACGGACAAGCGCATGGATCGCGGCACAGGGAGCGGTCAATTTCAGTATGTATAGCGCGGTGTAGACCGCGGCGGAGGCAAAGGCACCAACCGCAGTATTCTGAGCGGTGGACTTCAGTGGCTTTTCCGCGGTGTAGGGAGCGGGGTGCACACCGCGACCTAGACCGCGGTAATAGCGGATTTTGCCTAAATCAGGAAGGTTGCGCGAAAATAGGAAAGGTTTTCTTCTGGAAAGTTCTTGTGCTTATTGGAAAAGGAAAAAGAGTTTGTCTTCATGAAGAATAAGAAAGTCTTATGCTTGAAGGAAAAGATTTCTACTTACAAGAAGACTTGTCATAAATAGGAAATAATATTTATGTGGAACAAGTAATTCTTGTATGTTTAGGAGTAGGATTTCCTTTTATCTTAAACTCCCTATAGCTAGTATAAATAGACCTTGGAATTAAGTTATTTGGTAGTGGAGTTAAGAAACACCATGTAACATCAGAGAGTGGTGAGATCCGGGTGAGAGACCCAAGGGAATATCCGGGGAGGGATCTAAGGGAATATCAGTGGATCAAGTTAGAGATCCGTGGGTGATATTCAGGGGAGACCTAGGGGATATTGTGGGGTTCTTGGTGAGGATCTTGTGAGCCTGGTTTGGGGTTGAGGTGTGAGAGAGGATCCTGGAATATATATGGTTGTAACAATTTATCATATAGTGGAACTTTCTCTGTCGTCCTGACGGCCCGTGGTTTTTTACCCGATTTGGGTTTTCCACGTATATCTTGTGTTGTGATTGGTTTATTTTCTCTCATCTTATTTTTCTGCTATTGACGTTATTAGTTGCTATGAGTTATGAGCGTATATTAGGCATGACGCTTCCGCGATCATCGGTTCAAATCCCTAACAACCTTTTAATGGAAAGCTTACATAGGCGAGAGAATACTTCAACATGTTCAGGTTCACCAGTAGGATCCCAAAGCTCACATTCATCGAAATCCTCAAAAGAAAGATTCTCCAACGATTGGAAAGGCTTTGAACAACCTTCTCCATAAATCTCGGAACCTATACTTTTTAGCCCCTTCATCCCCCTGATGACGAGCTCCTTAAGTGAACCCAACAGCCCTAGGGAAGGCAAAGATGTGCACTTTTCACAGTTCTCCAATGTTAGAACCACCATATTAGAGAATGATGGATCTCCTAACCAAGATGGAAAACGTATGCCACCATAGCATTTGATTGTGAGCTCTTTTAGGTTTTGATGAGGTTGAAGCATGTCAAGTACTTCATTTTTTGCTGCCTCATTCTGCGAGTTATCAAAAAGAGAACCCCATTCTAGAATTAGTACTTCCAAGCCCTTCTTATTGCATAACACAACCTCCTCCGGAGAATCAATGACATTTTCTAAACTTGAAATGCAAAGTTCTGTGTTCAAAAACTTTAAATCCTTCAAATCTGTTATACTAGATCCGACATAGTTGCCTACAATAAAATCAGATAATATCTGGATCGATTCCCAATTTTCGATTCCCAAAGGCATCTCTCTTAAATTTGTACCCCTAATATCAAGATGACGTAAATTGATCAAATTTCCCACATTGGAAGGCAAATTCACAAGACAAACACAATCTCTTAATATCAAAACTTGCAAGTTGAATAACATATTTGTTGACTCTGGCAAACTTCTAATTTCTGTACCAGAAAAGTTGAGGTACCTTAGACTTGTCAAATTTCCTATTGAATCAGGCACCACAGTGATATAATAATTTCTTAATGATAGCACCCTCAATTTTTTGAATCTTAACAATAAATCAGAAAGAATCGTATCAGCCACATAACCAGTATGGTCATCCGTGAGTAATAACAAGAATGTCCTTAAGTTCTGAATGCTCACTGATGACCTGAAATTTATTTCTACCACCATAAAAATACCTGAGTAAGAACAATAACGAGTCTTGTCTGACCTGTATAATCGAAAGTTGCCCTCCAAGTTTTCTGTAAACCTATGACTAATATCTCTGGGAAACCACCGGGCCAATTCATGGACAAGGTCGTGCATTCCAAACTTAGAATCATCGCTATCTGATTTTTGAAAAATTGACCTCGACACAAGATCTTGAAAGTATTCACTTCCTAAATCTTCCAATTGCATATTATCATTTGATTGTTGAATAAGACTTTCAGCCATCCACAACAATACAAGTTCCTTCTCTTTGAATTCATAGCCGTTTGGCAGCATTGCACAATAAGTGAAACATCTCTTGAGATGTGAAGGGAGATAGTGGTAGCTTACTTTTAACACTGGGCGAATAAGATCTCCAACTTGAAAGTTCCATATTTTTTTGTTCAATATATCTAACCATTCATCCTCCTGTATAGACTGTAGAAGGCCACCAAGAGTCTTGGCTGCCAAAGGCAAGCCCATGCACTTTTGAACAACTTTGTGATGAATTTCCTTCAAATTTGCCTTTGGAAATGCATGCTCTGCAAAGATGAGCCAGCAATCTGCATCCGATAGAAGCTTTAAACCATAACATTTTCCCGTTCCCATTTTCAATGCAACATCTCTCGAACGTGTGGTCATGATAATCTTACTTCCAGGTGCTCCTTCCATAAAGGGAAAGCTCAAGTTCTCCCACAAGTCATAATTTTCGTTCCAAATATCATCTAAGACCAACAAGAATTTTCTTCCAGCTAATGACTCTTTCAATTGAAGCTGCACCTGATCTAAATCCTTCATATCACAGGGCTTTGATGTAATTGAGGTGAGAATCGCCTTTGAAATTCTCAAAACATCAAAGTCCTCAGAGACACGAATCCATGCTCTTAGTTTGAAATCTTCAAGCACTGACTTGTCATTGTACACCTCTCGAGCCAGTGTTGTTTTACCGATTCCCGGCATGCCAACAATGTCTATTACACTAAAGTTGGCATCAGTGGGTTCATCACTGAACACCATATCAAGTATTTTGGCTTTATCTTCATCTCTACCATAAATAGATGATTCAGTTGGCACACTTGCCATGAATGGTCTCTGGTAGTCAGCAGTTAAATTCCTTCCTGAAATCTTTTCGAATCCATGTCTAGTTATCTCTTCACAGAGTGATTCCAAGCAGCCAGTGGTTTCCTTTATCTTCCTTCTCATGGTTTCATCTATCTCCTTGCTGCTACTACGCGGATGTTCTGTTATCAATTTGCGACGTAAGGCTTCAGTTGTAAACTCATCCAGTATGTCCTCCATGTCATAAGCAGAGTCTCGGAGTTCATCCAGCCACATTTCCACATCCCATATTGTCAGTTGCTTCTCCTCTGCATCGATGAGCACTGCTTCAATCATCTTCAAAGTTTTTTCCCCTTTTTTCAGCGTTGAAAGTACCCCCTCTTCGTGTGCAACCTGCAGCAACTCAGGGTTCGTCAATCTCTCGAACAAAACCTGGAGTAAAGCAGAGAGTAAGGGCTCTCCTATGGCCATGATTTTGTCTGTTGAATAAAGGAATCAATATTATGAGTGCAAGCAAGAAAGATTCTCTCTTTGGAAAAGCTTGAACGATTTCAGAATCACGGATTCCCAGACAATGCCAAATTGCCAATAAACTACAATTAGGGACTAGCTAAGCTAATATGATAAAATCTAATAAAAAATGATTTATTACAATAACTCAGGGAGTTTTCCTTCTATACATTACACTAACTTACTAGCAAAAGTTATCATTAATCTTTCTTTTTTTCTTTTCTTTTCTATTTTTTAATCATTTTTAATTAAATTGCGATATATATATATATAGAGTCATTTTTCTGTCAGTGCGCACTGATAGAATTATATAAGGACATTGAATATGAGCCACTCATTTATAAAAGAGTTTTAACAAGTGCATACATGCCAAGTCAAAATATGTAAAATGAGTGGCTCACATTCAATGTCCTTATATAATTCTATCGGTGCGCACTTATTTGAAAATTATTGTATATATATATATGGGGCTCTCTATTACATATCCCTTATTTTAATACAAATTACAAAGTAAGCACCTGATTAAATTTTAATGATTTTTTATCTGAATTTTTTTTAATGAAAAGTTCAATGAAATCTACTTGTAATCAAAATTTGAATAATTTTTTAAGTACTATTAAGTTTTTTCATTTTTCATATATTCCCCTCGTTTTATGATGCTTATGATTGTCAATTTTAGCTCACGAAGTGACAAGAAAACCCCCATAATTTTTATTTTCCTTAATTAATTTTAAATGAAAAAAAAATTGGAATTTGTCGGAGGTCACTCTGAGGTCTGTAATAATTTTTTATTTTCAAAAATTAAAAATTTATTAAAGGTATTTTTAACCAAAAGTAAAAAATGGACATAAACAATAAAACTTTTAGAAATTGATACATTTTTTATGATTACCGCCTTATTTAAATTAATATAAATTCATAAATTGGAGTAAGGCAGCATCATCGAACACATACCTAGTCATTTCAACGAAATTGATTCAATATTTAAAAGGTTGGGACAATTATCAAAAAGTCAAAGTGAAAAAAAAAATTCTAGATAAGTTAGGGATGTGTTTGAAATTTCTCCATCCTTAATTTGATATTCGAAGGGTTAAGGATTTAAGGTCATTAAATATTAATCCAAAACCGGAACACGTTACATATGATGGCAAAGTCTACACTGTTTTTGGGGTTGCAACTAATTAAGTATTCTAATTGCTTTCGTTTTATTCACTTTGGTATACCAAATATAACAATACATGTTAGGTCTGATTATAAATATACACATTCAAGCACACATTGCATGTTTTCCACACCAATTCAGCGCAATACATAATTCATTTCCATTCTAACACATTCTATTCCACTCACATTGCACTTAATCGAAAGAATTTATGCAAATATCAACTTTTCCCAAATTCTTCTAAGTGTTAAAACCCACAAGCATTCTTAATTTCTATGTATACATCACATGCAAAACTTATAAACAGCTTGCATTGTCAATTAAGAACAATTAAAGCAATGTAACTCGAAATTGCTTACCAACAACACTTTAAAATTCGAATCTCTTCACAAGTTCCACCGTTTCTTTCAATTAACACATGAACCAACATCATTTGCATTTAAGCAACCTTAATCTAACATTGAATAGCAAATGCAAGCATCAATCAAGTCAAGATCATCACTTTTAGGCACAAAATCAAAAACCCCTTACCCTAACCGTCGAATTTCAAACAAAAGAGGGGATTGGAGAGGGGTTTTTACTCAAATCCTATGTACAAAACAATTAAACATACATGCAATCGCCATTTCGAATCAACACAACCAATTTTACCCAGAATATGACAGAAACAGAACAAAATGTCATTTGCAGAGACCCACTTCAAAACACCCAATCAAATATTATTCTTTCAATACAAAAAGGAAAACTTTGTATTGAAACAAAAACCAGAGTCTCATTTGACAGGAAATGAGATTATAAAAACAGAAGCACAAACTTATCAAAACTAAGCTAAAAAACTACAACTGAGACAATAATAACAAAGTGAAGAAATAAAAACCTGTTTAGAATGGGAGTGTTGAAGCTCGTATTGGATCTCTCTACGCTCGTTTTGTGGTTTTGAACAAGTTGGAGATGGAGAGACTTCGCATTCGCCATTCGCCATTTTTGTTGGAGACAAACGAGAAAAGTGAAGACTTTTTGATCGCTGGTTTTTTTTTATTATTAAATAAATAACAGTGACGTGCCATGACACGTCATCGAATTCTTGTTGACGTGTTAGGTTACGTCATCACTTTATAACCAAACAAGTATTGATGTATCTGGCCATATCATCGTATGTGTAGTGATTGTACATGCACATCATCAAATGGTTATTAAAATGTTTTATGATATGTCATCAAATCAGTAGTTAGTAGTTACGTGGCTGAACACATCAACACATGGACACATGGTACTAAAAAAGTAGCACTGTATTAAATAAGGACACGTCATCATCTACTCTATTAACAAATTGTTAAACCACCAATTTATAGATGGAGTGGGGTGGAATGAGTCTGATAACAGAGGTTGCCTTCTCGTTGGCCTTTTTCCTAGAGGGGTTATCAGTTTTTCAGTCTATCTAATTTGTTTTCTACTAACCTGGAGATATCTTGGGATGGGAATTGCTAAAAAGTACATGAGCATCTTCATCTCACTTTCTCCGGCAGAGACTGCATTACCATCTTGATGAATCATTATGGGGCATTGAAACTTTATTTTAATAAGTCTGCATATGTATGAGATGAATCATGTGGCAATTAATTTGAGAAACTAGTTGAATCATGTGTGTCTCAACTCTCATGTGGTCTGTCCTTGTATTCCTTGACAAGATCAAAGTTGACATTACTAGGAATCACAGATATGGGGACACTGAAATTGGAGGCAACTTTCAAAACCGTTGGTTGATGCATTTTGTATCCTTGGACAAGATCAAAGATGGTTATGTCAGCAAATGTGTGGTAGGAAGAAGGGAAACTGCTATTAATAAAACCACATTGCTTTAATGAAATCCGTTACAAAACACTTCAAACAAAGAGAATGATGGTAGTCTAATGCATTGATCTGTTTATGAACCATGACTCTCTCACAATATCAAACTTGTCAACACAATCTCATGGTAGGGTTAATAACACAACACTAGCATTGGGAGGGCTAACAATTTGACCAGCTAGAACTATGTGAAATGCAAAACTCTGCAAGTTAGAACCAAACGATTTGACCGTCACAGTATCAAACTTGTTCCGGTTATGACTAGTTTGTATTCTTATCCAATGAGGTTTAATATCCAATGCCAAAGTTCATCTAGCACTCCTGAAGGAAGTTCTCAGAACCAAGCCTTTATAAGGCCTGCCAAACAATGGACTTCAATATTGTCCAGTACAAATATAATGCCCCTGTTCAGCTGGTCTCTTACAAGCTCCTTGACTGTTCTCAGGATTTATCCTGAAAATTCCTTTGGTCTACAACACCATTAAGAAAACTCTAGTAAAAAACTCATTGCTTGTATGCATCTGAGCTAATATCATCAACATTAAGCAATTAAAACCTTCAGGCCACCCTATGAGTATAGTCGCTCCTGCATTAGCAAGGCAGGTTATGAACTCAGTGTTTCGATTTCTTGGGAAGGGGAAGCCAAGGACAACGACGGTGTCAGTTTGTTGAAGGTCGATGGAACGGTGGAGATTCCTTATATTGCCGACGAGAATGCCGACGAAGACCCTGAAATTAGGGTTACAGTGAAGGACGAGGGGCCAATTGGAAAGCGATTGAAGGACGCAATGCTGTCAAACGGCAAGCCTTTGATTTTGGAGAGAGTGAGAACTTTTGTGCAGAGTATGGCGAAAGGCGGTCCTTGTAAAGACGAATTGGAGGCGAAGAAGGTAGCGCCCAAGACTAATAACATTAGCAGTGCTAATAGTAGTGCTGTCAATGAAGTCAAGAAGGATACTGTTACGGTGTCGAAGAAGAAGAAGAAGGAAGGGTTTTAAACCATTACGTTGACGGAGAAGTTTAGTTGCAAAGCTGTGCATCTGTATGAAATTTTGATGGATGAGAATAGATGGAAAGGTTTTACTCAGAGTAATGCTAAGATTAGTAAAGAGGTTGGTGGAGAGTTTAGTATTTTTGATGGCTCTGTTACAGGGAAGAATTTGGAATTGGAAGATGGAAAATTTATTGTGCAGAAGTGGAGGTTTGGGAGCTGGCCTGATGGCATTGATTCAACGGTTAGTTTAGTTTGTTGGTTTTCTTGAATTTATCCTGGGTTGTTGGAATTGGTTCTTGACTCAGTTTTGTTTATATTTTGCAGGTGAAACTGACTTTTGATGAGCCTGAACCCGGGGTTACCGTTGTCAAGTTGATTCATACTGATATTCCTGAGGAAGACAGGTTAGTTTTACTTAATGGGGTTGTTTTGTTTTGCTGCAGCTTTATCTTGATTGAATCGTTGAATTGTGTGGTCTTATGGTTCTGAACTAATTATGTGATGATTGATCCTATTGGGATCTTTTTATTTTAATTGCAGAAACGGGAATGCAACTGTGGTGGAGAACACGGAGAGAGGATGGTGGGATCTTATTCTTCACAAGATACGGGCTGTTTGGAATATGATTTTTTGTTTTTCCAAAACAGGTTATAGTGTCTTTCTGAAGTGTAGAATTTTATCAAATTTAACTTTATTTTGAGTTGTGAACTACAAGTTAATTGTCAAAATTATGAGAACAATGAGAGTCTTGTATGGTCTCATTTGGTTTGCTGTTTCCCATTACACTGGAACAATCACATCAATCTCTTGTTTTCCAATAACAAAATTCTCTGTTGAATTTCTAATAGTAATGAGATATATGTGTGTCCTAATGCATCATGTCTCTTTATGTTTAACTTATTTCATGTATGGTTGGAATCTAAATGTTACACTTAATATATTTGTTCTTGCCGTGCCCACATGATCTCCATGGGTGATCTTTCATCTTGTGTAGTTTACACATGTCGGGTTTATTGTCCACTGATGGCTTTATTCGATTCAATTTTCTCTGACAACTCACTTTGACTTTATACTGAGTTGTTATTAAATGAAGCTAAATTTGAGCTCATACATAGTATATACCATGTTTATGAGTGTGCTTTTGTCCACGTGTGAACACATTCAAATCTGATCCCTTTGCTGGAAGATATTAAACCTCCTTGGATCAGATGACAAACAAGATAGAACCGGAACATTATAGTGCATAAGCATCGATAGCAGGTTGAGGCATTGGCACGGCAAGACCTGCAAAATGTAAACTGTTGTTTACTCAGACAACAACACACAAGCTCCAAAAGATCACAGATTTGGTTGCTTTAGTCCTTAGTAGAAGCTATCAATACCAAGGGTGTGGTAGAAGAGGGAACACCATATCCGACATGGAAGGACCTTCCTCCTGGACAGTATCATTGAGCTTTCATAGTTGATGTTTCTCATAGATATCCTAGCTTCTGTTCTAAACAAAAAGAGAAACAAGTCAATTATAAGTTCACATTCTATAGAAGACAGAAGTACTCAGGTTTCCTCTCATCATTTCATCCTTAAAATATAAACAAGATCATAGATTAATTTTGATGATCAAATGAAACAAAAAAGAAAATGAAGAATATTCTATTCATCAATTTACAATAAAAAGACAACTCTTCCTGGTCTGACCAAATCCAGAAACATGCAACCATTAAAATATATAAAGAAGGTTCATTTTTACCCTTTTTAATGCTGCCATGCTCTCTTCAGAACCAAGGACTCTGCAGTCTGCACAAGCTTCCACCAAGACGTGCTCAATAATATCCTACAACAATGTTAAATTATTACAAAATGCCGGTAGATCGATAATGTAAAATCATAGCAAATCAAGAAGCTTATCACGGATTTGATTCTATTAGAAAAGAAAATTATTAACACAATTTAAGATAGTTAAATCTGGAAATAGTGACATAGTCACACCGCTCTAAATTTGTAAATCTAACTTTAGGACCATGGCACACCCAACGATATTGCACTATAATGTAAATTATAATTAAAAATCGGTATATATTAAATTTTTCCAGCATCCTATAACATGAAAATTGTTGTGTTCTTTTTTCTATTTTTCACGCACAAAATTCTGTCATAATTGTCAATAGAAAGTCTTTGCTTCTCCAAAAATTATGATGCACTCCTAATCACAGCAGCAAGATGGATCAAGACGAATCAGACCGGACCTGTGTGTTTGCCAGAACTTCATCATCTCACCTTTTGTTAGATTTTCTGTAATTACTGACCTCTGCTATTAGCATGTTAATTCATTAAGCTGAAAAAAAAATAGTAAAAAGTATTTAACAAAATAAATTGCTAGAAGATTTTAAAGCTATTAGCATATTAACTCATTAAGCTGAAAAAAAAATAGTAAAAAGTATTTAACAAAATAAATTGCTAGAAGATTTTAAAATATCTGACAGATGAAACAAATGCTTAGTTCTTCAAAATAAAGAGTTGTGGAGACATACAAGTACTAGTTGCATAAAGTGAAATGAAACAATTATAGATTACCTGGCCTCCTGGAAGGGTTTGCTTGTTATCATGCCCATCTTCTCACAGATCTTACAACCTTCTGTTTGAACATCTAAACAATAAAATAAGAAAAAGAATATTACAGTCAAATTTCAGATACAAAGGATTATATTCAACTCAATTGAACATAAATGAAACAATATAACAATACTAAATGATGATGCAATACACACGGGGATCTATTCGATATGCTTCACTTGAAAACCTTGTCCTCCTTCCCAATTCTGCGATTCCAGCTCCTTAAAAATGCAGGGCAGGGAAGCTCCCTGAGTGTTCCGGCAAACAAGAGGTACAGAAATAGCACAAAGATCAAATTTGTTTCTACTTCTTTCGATCAGCAATCGGTTTCTACTTTCTTATGTACGAAAGGAAAAATTAGTATGTACATTACCATCAATCTGTTCATTCTCAGTGAGAGGACCTGCTCTTTTTGGCTTGTAAGATTTCACTTTTCAGGAGGAAGGAAAGAGATTTTATCAAGTTTGGATACTGTTTCACGTCTACATGCAGCCACAAAGACAGAAGGACCATTACTCGTGAGAAAAAGAATTTTAAAAACTCAACCTACATCATTAATTCTGCAGAAACCAAATCATTAAGCTTACACAACAAGTTATCAGGCCAAGTCATGTTCATACATATGATAATATTTGTCAACTAGAACATCAACTCTGATTGCGTTCTTAAGAATAAGAAATTTCACAATAAATGTGTTGCAGCAGCCCAAAACAGAGAAGAATAGAAACATGCATGGTCATTTAAGCATATCTATGGAAGACTTTGAAATTCAAGGGCTTGTACTCTACCCCGTCAATAAGATTAACCAATCATATCTGTAAAGGTCCAGGAAATTCATGGGATTCAAATCTATAACCATGGGAGTACCAAACCGAAATACTTGTGGCATGGTCCCAAATAATAATTGAAAAGTGGAAGAAAAAAATTACATTCTCCTGAAATAAAGCATTGAAACTAATACTCAATTTGAATTACTGACATGCCTATGCCAGCATCTAAAGAGCTTAGGCCACTCTTAGATTAAAAATGGTTTACAATTTTAGAATTGAAAAACGTAAGAAATGAAAAGAGTAACAAGAATGTCTGGGAGTACATGCATTAAACTAAAGCTATAAAAGTATAAAAGCAGGGTTGAATTTGCTTACCTGTGGTTAGAGAAGAAAGCACCACATAAACAAGACTTTTTATGTAAAACTATAAACACAGCCTCCTTTTAAGCATCAGAAATTGAGGAAGTGCAATGATCTCCTGAAAAAAACCTGGATGTGGCAGCAGAAAAAAAATGAACTTCAGTAATTGAAAACATCAAAATTGAAGAAAGTTCATATATTTCTTCCGGTTACCTTTCGCTAGTAACAGTTCCAATGCCAATAAGCCTAAGTTTTCAAAGATCTATTGGGTGTTGTCCACCACTTCGGGATAGAAAAGTCGCTTGCTTCCCACCGGAAAGAAAAAAAAAAGTATATATTAAAACCAAAGAAGGAAAACAAGGATAAAAGTATAGACTAAAACTTAATGTACTTCAAAATTAATGTTACTAGACAACCTGAATTTTCTGTTCTAACTTTAAAGCTGCAATATGAATTCTGACTGAATAGAATGAAATGAAGAAATTATTGATTACCTAATCTCGTCCTGGAAGCAAACCACAAGCTTCCATGTGAAATATCAATCAACATCATTCAATTTCAAAGGAAACTCAATGACACATGAATTAAATTATAATGAGTTGTTTACGTAACTAAATCTTTCCTAAGCCAAGCCAAGTACATAGTGTTAGGATTTTGTTTCATTTTCTTGCAACCCAAAGCAATCAACTCAAACCTCCTCTTTGCATTTTATAAGAACCTAAAACATTATCTCACCAACCAACCAGACTCTCATTGAAAAGAATGTATTGAAACAAATATCACAGAAACAGAACAAAATGACATTTGCAGAGTACAGACATAGACCCACTTCAAAACACCCAAAGTTTTCAATACAGAATCTTTCAAAATTCAGCTAGGTTAAGTTTAAATTTTATTTTCTTACAATGTTAAATGATAGAGGGCATAGAGCTAGAGGTTTTGCAGTTGAGTTTATCTTTTTCAAAAGTTAAAAAATCTCATCCAAGATATATATTCTTAAGCCCTCTAAAACTCAGCCAAAACCCAAAAACCATCTTAATTTAAGTCCCATCATGACCTAGAACAAAAACAAATTCAGCTAAATTTGAGCTCATATATACCATGTTTATATGACTTGTGTGTATGCCAGAACTTCATCATCTCACCTTTTGTTAGATCTTTTCTGCAATTACTAAGCTCTGCTATTACCTTGTTAACTCATTAAGCTGAAAAAAATACAATAAAAAGTATTTAACAAAATAAATTGCTAGAAGATTTAAAAATATCTAACATATGAAACAAATAAAGAGTTCTTCAAAATAAAGAGTTCTGGAAACTTACAAGTACTAGTTGCATAAAGCTGTAAAGTGAAATGAAACAATTATAGATTATATAGATTACCTCACCTCCTGGATGGGTTTGCTCGTTATCATGCCCATCTTCTCACAGATCTTACAACCTTCTGCTTGAACATCTAAACAAGAAAATAAGAAAAAGAAGATTACGGATTCTGTTCACCTCAATTGAACATAAATGAAACAATACAACAATAATAAATAAGTAAATGATGATTTCAATTAAAAGCAGAAGACTCATAATGATACTACATGCTAAAAGAAGATGAAAAATTGGAGAGTAAAAAATGCGTGATACGGTAAACATTGTTATAACATTAAACTATGAAAAATGGTTGGTAAGTTAAAAATTTTGACTGACCTGCAATAAAGTGTAAAGATGGAATATGGTGTTTCTCTGATTCTTCTGTCTTTCTTTGTTTCTCAAATGAGATTGAGCACACTCTTCTTCCTATGGATCGTAGATGAATTTGCCGTCTATTTCAATATGAGGGATGTGGGCTATCTTGGACCACTCTCGTCCCTTATCCCTTTTGCACTGCTTTTTCAGCAAAGGACATCTATAAATAAATAATTGCAAAAGTGAGGATGGCAGCCCTACATCTGGAAAGGATGTGAGATTTGGGCATTTATAGATTCGCAGAGATTCAAGGGAGGTGAGGTTTTGACAACCCTTGGGAAACAGGTATTTTAATTTTCGGAAACTTCCAATCGCCAAATGTTCAAGAGAAGGGGGCAACATCATTCCAATCTCTTCATGTGGGAAAGACTCTGCTTCCGGACATCCATCTATTGTGAGGTGTGTAAGAGAGGTGAGGTTGTGCAACCCCCACTCAACCAATGGCTTATATATATTGAGACCTTCAATGATAAGAGTTGTTAGGTTGGTGGAAAAACCGTCTTGTGGAAAGGATGTGATACTTGGACATCGTTTAATGGATAAGATTTGAAGTGAGTTGATGGTGTGCAAGTGATTGGGAAGGGCTCTGAGTTTCTCACAGCCATAAATAAAAAGAGATTCTAAATTGGTTTTGGGAAGCCCTCCTTCAGGGAAGAAAACAAGACTTGGGCAACCAATTACAGTGAAGTAACTTAGATGGATAAGATTGTGTAGGCCAGCTGGTATAGATTTAAGATTTTTACAATACCAGAATTCTATACGTTTAAGAGACGTGTTGTTAAGAAAGCTCTCTGCTATAGATTCCAGCTGTGGGCATTCTTTAATCACGAGATCTTCAAGCGCCTCGGGAAACCGGTCACTTGGTGATAAGATCGTGAGCTCCGAGCAATCCTCAATCTCAAGGTGTTTGAGTGATGCAGGAAACTGACCTTTCAAAAATATGCATGTGAGAGATGAGCAATGGGAGATAGACAACTTCTCAAGAAGAGACATGCTGCTCTTGTTGATATTCTCCGTGTGAATTGCTGAAGAAGAAGAAGAAGAAGAAGTATAAGTATCCTCTCTGCCATCCACCAGATACTGCAATTTCTTACAATTTTTTATTTTGAGTTGTTTAACCGATGAAGGTAACCAGTCAGTTGCAATGATTGAATGACAATCTTCAATCTCCAAGCATTGAAGATGTGCAATGTTGTGCTTTATTCCCTCAGGTAAGGATGTCAGAGCATTGCAACTTGAAATACAAAGCTCTCTAAGGGAGGTGAAGCTATGAAACCCTTTTGGTGGTTGCTCAAGACAGTTCTCATTCTGCCATAAATAAATCAGTTCCTCACAACCGTTAATCTTTAAATGTTCTATCTTCTGAAACCCTTGCCTTAACCAATTTCCAAATTCTGAAAAATGTGAAAGAGCCATAGACTTCAATGACTCGTAGTCCATCACACTGCTGCATGTCATACCTTTGCATCCATCTATTTCAAACTCACGAAGCATCGGAAGACTTGAGAATGAAACTACCAGCTGCTGACATTCACGAACCACAAGTTTCTCCAGTGAAGGAAGATGGTTAGGTAGTCTTCCAGAGAGCTTTGAGCATTTTACAATGGAAAGCTCTCGGAGACGGGGAAATCTCCCAATATGCTGCGCATCTTCATCCATAGGATTCCAACACTCCCATTCTTGTAAATCCTTAAAACAAAGAATCTCCAATGATTGGAAAGAGCAACCACCTCCATAAATTTCAGAACCTATGTTTTTAAAATTACACATTCCTTTGATGGTGAGGTCTTTAAGTGAGCTTAATAACCCAAGTGATGGCAAAAAAGTGCATTTCTGACAATTTTCCAATCTTAGCACCTTCATATTGCAGAATGATGGATCCCCAACCCAAGATGGAAATCTCCTGCCACCATAGAATTTGACACAGAGCTCTGTAAGATTTTTATGGGGTAGAAGCATGTCAAGTACATTTTCTTCTGCTTCTTCATTTCGTGAGTCTTTAAATTCAGAACCCCACTCTAAGTGCAATACTTTTAGGCCATTCTTATCGCCTAATATTGTCTCTCTTGTATCCTGCAAATAAATGACATTTTCTAACCACGAAATGTGAAGTTCTCCGTTCAGAAACTTTAAATACTTCAAATCTTTCAGATCACATCCTCTAATTTTGCCTACAATAAAATTAGACAATGTATGAAGATTTTTCAAATCTTTCATCCCTACCGGCATCTCTTCCAAACTTACACCTATGATTTCAAGATGACGTAGATTAATCAAATTCCTCATATTATAAGGCAACTTCTTGATGCGTATACAATCTCTTAGAAGCAAAGTTTGCAAGTTAATAAGCAAGCTTGTTGATTTAGGAAGACTAGTAATCATAGTGCCAGAAAGATTGAGATACCTTAGATGCCTTAAATATCCTATTGAATAGAGTAGCTCGATAATATAATATTTTCTCAAAGACAACGCTCTCAGTTTTTTTAATTTTGGCAGCAAATTCAAAACAACATAATTAGTTATGTAGATATTATTATTATAATACCATTCATACATATGCTCAATGAAAATTGGCAAAAATGTTCTTATAAGCTCAACTTTATGAAACACCTCAAATTTATCTTTGCCATCTCTGACCCCACAAATATAAGAAGAATGTCGAGACCTTTCTAATCTCTTTGATTGCATATTGAGCTTCAATCTAATTGCGCCAAATCGTTGACAAGGTCATACATACCAAATTTAGTATCATTACCAATTGATCGTTGGAATACTGACCTTGACAATAGATCACGAAAATACTCGCTGCCTAAATCTTCTAGCTGTCTATCGTCTTCTGAAGGTTGAATCAAACCTTCTGCCATACATAACAGGACAATTTCATTCTCTTCGAATTCGTAATCTTTTGGAAGGATTGCACAAAAAGCGAAGCATCTCTTCAGATGTGAAGGAAGGTGATGGTAACTTAATCTTAAGACCGGAAGAACTCCATTTTTATCGGACAAATTCCATATTTGGCTGTTCAATATATGCTCCCAATCTGATCTTGGCTTACAACGAAGAAGGAAACCAAGAGTTCGTGCTGCTAGGGGCAAACCTCTGCACTTTTCAACAACTTTCACACAAGTTGGTTCCGAATGTGCACCAACAACCTCGCTCTCGAAGGCATGCTTCTTGAACACAGACCAACAATCATCATCGCACAAAAGTTTTAACTTATAACGATCCATGTCTCGTCCCACTAGCAATGCAACATCTTCAAGACGTGTCGTCACAATCATCTTACTTCCCTTTGCTCCACCTAAAAAGGGAGATTTTAGGATTTCCCACGAGCCATAGTCTTTATTCCAAACATCATCTAAGACTAGCAAGAATTTTTTTCCAGCTACTTGATTTTTCAGTTGAACCTGCACTTCATTCAAACTGTTGAGGTTGCAAGGAGAGCATGTGATTGACTCTAGAATTACTTTTGAGATTCCCAGTACATCAAACTCTTCAGACACACAAACCCATACTCTTGGGTTGAAATCTTCCATTGCCTTGTCATTATACACCTCCCGCGCCAGCGTTGTTTTACCAACTCCTCCCATGGCAACAATGGATATCACACGAAAGTTGACATCAGCATCAGGTCCATCTCTCTGCACCATTTCAAGTATTTTAGCTTTATCTTCATCTCTTCCATAAACAGCAGGTTCTGGCTGCACACTTGAAGTGGGTGGCGGTCTTTGCTGTCTAAGTGTTGAAACCCCTCCAGCATTCACTTGCAATCCAAGATCAATTCTCTGCTTACAGAGTTCTTCCAACCGACTACTTATATCTTTGATCTGGGACCTCATATGAGCACTAAACTTGACAGCACTTGGACTCCAGTTATTAAAACAAGCCGGGACTGGAATGAATTTTCGTACCTTGCTAGTGCTGGCCTGATCACGTTGTTGCATCTTCAACTTCCTTGACAAAGCTTCGGTTGCAAACTCATCAAGTACGTCCTCCAAGTCATAAGCCAAGTCTCGGAGATCGTCCAGCCACATCTTCACAGCCATGTCAGTCAGTTGTTTCCCCTCTGCATCGCCGAGCACTGCCTGAACCATCCTCAGAGTTTGTTCCCACTTCTTGAGCTTTGAATGCAACCCCTCTTGACGCAGGAACTCCAGCAGCTCACGAGAAGCCAATCTGTCGAACAGCACCTGAAGGAAAGCAGAGAGAAAGAGCTCTCCTGTAGCCATATGTGACCAGGATTTTGTTTGTAGAAAGCAAAGAAAGAGCAGTTTGTGAGCAAGAGCAAGTATAAGAGAAACCTGATTTGTGCGTTGACTTGCTTTTTAGAAGGATTTTGATTCTTTTAGTTTAAGAGAGGAAAACAAAGCAAAATATGTGTATTGATACTATCAACCCAAAAACAAAATAATTGATAAATGGTTCATTGAATTTGAATCGTTGGAACTTGTGACTGGTCAATATCCACCAACCCAAGAAATTTCTGATAGACAATTTCCCATATCATAATGTTTTTTTTGTGTGGCACCTATCCGCCTGTCCTCCCCAACTACATGATGCAAGTGGATAAATCAAAACTCACATTCGTCTGGGTAGGATTCAAACTACTGACTTAAAAGTTACCCGCACCCCTTGCCCGTCTTTCCATCAGCTAAGTTAGAGCCCTAATGACTGGCCACAATGTAATTGTCAAGAATAGAACCAAAGACTTGGATAAAAATCTGCATTGCTTCTTTGAGTTGCCCTTCCACGGCTTCTCTCAAAAACATGTTCTAATACTCACGATGAAATCAACCCAAACTATGAAATTAGCTTTATAACTTACAATAAAATATTAGGGTTCCTAACTTTTTTATTAAAAAAAAACAATAAGTATGTACTTTTTAGTAATTTACTAACGGACTATTTAGTAATTAAACTTTTCATTAAAATCTGGGTATTGTGAAACCTTTTGTGGGCAATAGAGCCACCCAAAAACGAAAGGACCACCAATTTCCTGCATAATTAGTGGCAGCCCTTTTTTATTGTTTATTTTATTTTATTTTATTTTATTTTATCACAAAGCCTCACTTGTTTATAATAATGTTAGTTGGAAGCTATGGGTGAGTGGGAATCTATTGACCAATATTACTATATTTTTATTCTTAATTTATGTTAAATTAAAATTGAAAAAAATAATAATATGTATTGATAGTATCAATCCACAAACAAAAAACCAAAAAAACAAAAGGACCACCAACTTCCAACAATATTACAGGAATTGTCTATGTTATATGTAATCTGTAGCATGTGGACTACATAACTAGGATGTCGGATGGAATTGTATACTTGGTTGTATTTTATAATTTATGGTGGTTTTATTGCTATCCAAAAATACAATGGTGACAACTCAAACCGAATGAGCACTCTTACAAATAAGTTCTCTTTAACACCTATACTTTAATGCATATTTTTACTATTAAAATGTTATATATCAAACCGCTTCTTTGATTGAAAGAAGCTTATGGGGCCTCACTAACAGATATTAACCAGCAAATATTTCTCAAAAAAAAAAAATTGCATGTCCAATCTCACTTTTTAATACTCAGAGAATTCCTATTTGCAGAATAAATGCCACTTAACTCCGGCATGAAATAAGATTGACAATTAAAATATAATGATGTGTTTAAGTAACTAAATCTCTCCTCTGCCAAGCCAATTAAATAGTACTGTTAAGAGTTTGTTTAATTTTCTTGCAACCCAAGGCAATCAACTCAAACCTTCTCCTTTGCATTTTCTCTCCAACCAACCAGACTCTCATTGAAAATAATGCATTGAAACAAATATCACAGCAACAGAACAAAATGTCATTTGCAGAGCACAGACACAGACAAAGTCTCGGAGATCGTCCAGCCACATATTCACAGCCCTGTCCGTGAGTTGCTTCTCCTCTGCATCGATGAGCACTGCTTCTATCATCTTCAAAATTTTTTGCCATTTTTTCAGCTTCGAACACACCCCCTCTTTGCGTGCAAATTGTAGCAACTCAGAGGACATCAATCTCTTGAACAACACCTGAAGGAAAGCAGAGAGGAAGAGCTCTCCTACAGCCATGGGTTTGTCTGTCAAAGAAATGATTCAGGAGGATTAATATCACACAAATACTGGTTTTCTCTCTACAAACCTGACAATTTCAGAATCTATAGATAACATCCTAGTCATGTTAATAAACTATTCACTTTGATAAATTAAAAAATTATATTAAATTGTTTACAATTCCATCATCCCAATCATGTTCACATTCTATAAAAAACCTAGAATGGTGCTGCAGCCACTTACTTTTGTTGGAGCACTAGTTGGTGGTTTATATATATATATATATATATATATATATATATATATATATATATATATATAATTCATAAATTAACATCATGCTTTAATAGGGTCTTCCACTGATCATGTCGGTCCTTGAAAAAAAAATCGGGGTCAAGACTATCACTACAAATCAATTTTTCAAGGTCAAGATCAAGATCAAGACTATCACAACAAATCAACATTACTTGGTAGCGGTCCTTATTTTTTTTTTTTTCAAAACCAACCTGACTAGAGAATTATCATACTAAATTTAAAAGAATGCAAACAAGCTCACTGATTTGGTTGCTTTACTCAAGTCTCAGCAATCAATACCAAGGCTGTAGCAGAAGAGAGGAAACACCTTATGGTCCGTATCCGACTTGGAAGGACCTTCCTCCAGGACAGTATCATTGAAAATTGTGCTAGCTTTCGTATTTGCTGTTTCTCATAGATTGATGTGTATCAATTACACATGAGCAGAATTTAGAAGAGAGACAAGGGAGATTTGAGGGAAAGGTTATTTCTTGTATTCAACATGAAACTCAATTACAACAGCAATCAGCTTTATATTGTGGTTGAGGCTTCAATTGAGAAATAAAGAAACAATAACTATAAACCAACTAACCCAAATAATAGGAACTTGCTCCACTAACAACAATACGTGAAGATGTTTCTCTAAACCTCACCAAACGTGGTCATGACAGACATGGACATACCCATGTATCCCTTCTTGATTGCATCCACAGCTAACAAACCATAGGCAATATAAGACTAAACCATACCAATTTACTCCTTAGTCTCAGCTCTATCCATACCAATTGCAAGTTTGTTGTAGAAGAGGGAGCACCGAATCCGACATGGGAGGACCTTCCTCATGGACAGTATTATTGAACATATATTGCTAGCTTTCATAGTTGCAGTTTCTCATAAACCAAAAGAGAAACAGATTAAGTAGACATTCTATCCAAAAGAGAAGACCATAGAATTGGTACCGAAAAACTCATCATACCCAGGTTTCCTCTTTATCATTTCTTCCTTATAATATAAACATGACCATAGATTAATTTTGATGATCACCGTAAAAACAGTGAAACGTATTAAAACAAAATAAATTGCCAGAAGAATTACACGTATCTAACATATGAAACAAATATTGCTCAGTCCAGGAGAGTAAGGATGTCATCAAATAGTACCCGACACTACAAGGGCGGGGATTTCGGGTTCAAGTCGGTGGTGCCCCAAAACCCAACACGACCCGCCTGTCTTGGGTTTTGATGTTTTTTAACAGAATAGGGGATTTTTTGTTGATAAAACCGACACTGACCGAACGGGTTCGATTGTGATTCCTCGGTTTTTGGACTTATTGGGCCTTTGGCCCAAACTTTTCAAGTCTAATGGCAGTCCAATTTGCATAAATCTAGCCTTCTATGGTTTCAAATGAATTTGGGTCAGGCCCATCTCCAAATAAACCCCAAACCAGAAAGTTTCTTCACCTAAAATGGACTAAATTTAATTCATCATCTGAAATTCCAAATGAACCCAACACAAATTCAACACCAGAAATTCAAAAGTTCAACACCAATTTTTGAATGGTGACAGTAACATCAAAAATTCAATGGCATTGAAACAAAAATATGAAATTGCCAAAAACTCCAAGAAACTGAGAGAGTAATTTCAGCACAATGTTTGCATCTACTTCTTTTTCTCCCTTGTTTGGATTTGGAGTATTAGAAATTCATATCGGGGGATTCTCCACCAATTAAAAATTTTTAGTCAAATTCTCAAAGATTCATTGGACGAATTAATTTATGATTAATAACTTGTTATTTCTTCTTATAGAAAAATATGATATAAAGTTGAACTATACAGGTTTTAAGATATAGAGCATATTGTTGAAAGAGCAATTTGATTTCAAATATAGAGAACTTGTTATGCATATTACAAAAACGGTAGTAATTTACATTGTTACAATATAATAGTAGTTTATATACTTACTTTTGAAATAAGTAGTTTAATTTAATTTAGCAATTTATATATTTAGAAATAACATTCATCATTTTTAAATGATTATAATTTAAAATATAAACTGTACTCTAAAACTAAATTTAAATTTAAAATATTAAAAGTAAAAAAAAAAAAAAGGTATTATGCTGCTTCAATTTTGCAAACACTAATTAACACATCTCACTTAGTCACTTCGTTTCCCATGCATGACAAAAATACTAATGCCAGTTGCTTGTAGTAGAATATTGTATATGAATTGAGAGTTTATTTATTTTCTTTAATATTGTATGAATATATATATATATATATAGTATGAAAATTCTCATACATTTAATATTTTTAATGATTGATAAATTGTGTTTTATAATAAAAAATTTGTTGATAAAAATGTAGCTGGGTGGGGGTGGAGATAGGAAATCCTCCCCCCAAAAAGTAGATTACCCATCCTGTCCAAAGTGGGGAATGGAAGAATCCCAGTTTCATTTGAGTTTAGAATGATGACACTATTATGTCATGTATCTGTATTATTGGCATTCCTAAGCCAATATCAAAAATATTTTAACAAAATTGTACAATCCAAGATCAATTAATTAAATAACCAATCATCAAAAGAATTTTAGCCATACAATTTTCCAACATTAATGATGCATTAATATACTACCCACGATTTAAATCGTATTAACATGACCACGGTCTAATGTGACTTGATAGTAAAAACGTTTATTCAATCTGACAATATCCGAGGTACAAGTTGCTATCACCGTACCTCAATCATATGATCACAAGACCTGAACATCAATTAAGTTGTGTAATTATAGATTACCTCTAAGTTATGTCTACGAGCAAAAGACGTTTGAGGTATCAATACCAATAACGTCAGAGTATATATTTCTTTGATTTCTAAACTTTAATATTTTCTACCGAGTTGCTCACATGAGATATCAAGACCGATTGATATTTAAGATTTTACTGTAAAACTAAGAAGACAATATACAAGTGAAGAACCTGGTATTGTATACACATATTATGTTAGTCTTGCAAGTGTTTAATTAACCAAGTCTTCCACATGCATAATTTCATTTTTTTTTTCTCACATAAATCCTCATCAATCATCACCATCAAAGTTTTATTGATTTTGCTACTGTAAAGGTTCAGTGTGTGGTTACAGAATTGTTATATGAAAGTTGGCAAAATATCTTCAAATTTTTATTTTATTTTAAAAAAAAAAAATTTGTGAAAGGCAATATATTAAGAGTGGAAGAACCACCAAGGGAAAGAAACAGAACAAATCATTAGATTTCAATTCTATTGCCATTCATCGTTCAAATTTTGCCCAAGAATTTATACTGAGATTAAAATTAGGAAAGCAAATGTGTTGTACTATGAAAACTGTTACAAAACACTTCAAACAACACAAATTGCATAGGCTATTCAAACAACATTTTACATGCCTCCATAAGGTATGCTTCACATGAAATCCTCTGTGTTTACTTGAGTCTGAAAATCTCTGCTTTCTCGATTCTCTCTGAAAAATTGGTGCAGCAAAGAAGAATGAAGAAGGAAGAAGGAAGATGGCTCACTCTCACAACAATCGTATAATCCCAACTCAAAACACTCCTACAACGTGTTGTCTCGGCATTACAGATGACAAGTTCCTCATCTGGGTTCGGCTGCAAACTGACCCAAGCCGAGCTTCACTGTTTTTTCTTGTCTGAGATAAACCTTGAAAATCATAACAATGGCTATAAAAGTAGACCCAAATTGATCCTACCCATATTTGACTCCAATGATGTGGTAAGTAATTTGAGAAACCGGTTGAAACATGTGTCTCGTGTGGTCTGTCCTAGGCTGGATTGGGACTCTTGTATTCCTTGATATTGCTTAGAATCAGAGATCATGGATTGGTGGCACATTTGAAACATTGGTTGATGCATTTGTATTCTTGGACAAGATCAAGGATGGCTGTGTCAGCAAATGTGTTGTAGGAAGAAGGGAAAGTAAGTGCATCTTTAATAAGGAATGACAAAAACTGCTCTTAACAAATCACATTGCAATGAAATCTGTTACAAAACACTTCAAACAAAGCGAAATGGCAGTAGGCTAAAGCATTGATCTGTCTACGAACCTTAAATCTCTCATACAAACCAAATACCATATCACAATATCAAACTTGTCATTACAATCTCATGGTAGGCTTAATAACACAAGGCTGGCACTGGAAGGACTAACGATTTGACCAACGAAAGCAACACGAAATGCATAACTCTGATACTCAACTGATCCCTTTGCTAGACGATATTAAAACTCTTTGGATCAGAAGATTAACAAGTTAGAACCGGAATATTATAGTGCCTGTGAATCGATGGCGGGCATTGGCACGGCAAGACCTGCAGTATGGGAACTGATGTTTACTTGAATATAACAACACATAAGCTCCAAAAGCTTACTGATTTGGTTGCTTTACCCTCTCTGGTCTCAGTTATCAATAACAAGGCTGTTACAGAAGAGGGAACTCCATACCCGACATGGAAGGACCTTCCTCCTAGAAAGAATCATTCAACATCGCTAGCTTTCATAGTTGCTGTTTCTCTTATATATCCTAGCTTCTGTCTTGAACAAAACGAGAAACGAGTTTAGTACACATTCTATCCAAGGCATATGGCGAATTGGCGATGGTACAGATAAATAAAAGTTTCTACAAAAAGGGAAAAGGTTATTCACCACAGGTTTGAGCAGATCTTTTAAGTCTCTCACACATTTTGCGTTAGGAGTTCTGCTTCAACAAGATTATGGAGAGATTCATTCAAATACTCATAATACGTACCCTAGGTTTCCTCTGATCATTTCTTCCTTCAAATATAAGCAAGACCATAGATTAATTTTGATGATCAAATTAAACAAAAAAGGAAATGGAAAGATATTCTATTCATCAATTTACAATATACAAACAACTGAGACAAGCCTTCTTGGTCTGACCAAATCAAGATACATGCAATCATTGACAATCATTTTTACCCTTTTTAATGCTGCCACGCCCTCTTCAAAACACAGGACTCTGCAAGCTTCCACTCACTTCAGAGCCAAGGCGCACCCAACAATGTCCTACTACAACGTTAAATTATTACAAAATACAGGTAGATTGTAATGTAAAAACACATCAAATCAAGATGCTTATCACCAATTTGATTCTGTTAGGAAAATAAAATTAATAACACAATTTAAGATATTTAAATCCGGAAATAGTGACATTGTCGCAACCCTCCAAATTTGTAAATCTAACTTTAGGACCATGACAAACTCAAAGATACTGCACTACAATGTTAAATTATAATTAAAAGTCGGTATATATTAAATTTTCCGGCATTCTTTAACATGAAAATTGCTAACAGCTCTTTTTTTTTTCCATTTTTCACACACAAGTTCTGTCATAACTAATTATCAACAGAAAGTCTTTACTTCTTAAGAAATTATGTCGTACTCCTAATCACAACAGCAAGATGGATCAGGACGAATCAGACCGGACTTATGTCTATGCCATAACTTCATCATCTCACTTTTTGTTAGATATTTCTGCAGTTATTGAGCTTTGCTATTAGCATGTTAACTCATTAAACTAAAAAAAAAGAAAAAACAGTAAAAAGTATTAAACAAAATAAATTGCTAGAAGATTTTAAAATATATAACATATGAAACAAATGCTTAGTCCAGGAGCCAAAACACTTCTTCAAAATAAAGAGTTGTGGAGACTTACAAGTACTTGTTGCATAAAGTGAAATGAAATAATTATAGATTACCTGACCTCCTTGAAGGGTTTGCTTGTTATCATGCCCATCTTCTCACAGATCTTACAACCATCTGCTTGAACATCTAAACAATAAAATAAGAAAAAGAAGATTACAGTCAAATTTAAGATACAAAGGATTATGTTCACCTCAATTGAACATAAATGAAACAATATAACAATACTAAATAGGTAAATGATGATTTTAATAAAAAGCAGAAGACTCATAATGACACTACATGCTAACAGAAGATGAAAAACTGGAGAGTAAAAAATGAGTGATACGGTAATCATCAAAATATGAACAAGGTGTTTCTCTGACTGACCTGCAATAAAGTATAAAGATGGAATAAGGTGTTTCTTTGATTCTTCTCTCTTTCTTTGTTTCTCAGATGAGATTGAGCTCATTATTCTTCCTATAGATCATAGATGAATTTGCCGTCTATTTTAACATTAGGGATGTAGGCTATCTTGGACCACTCTCGTCCCTTATCCCTATTGCACTGCTTTTTCAGCAAAGGACAGCTACTAATATACAATTGCAAAAGTGAGAATGGCAGTCCAACGTCTGGAAAGGATGTGAGATTTGGGCAATCAAAGATGACCAGACATTCAAGGGAGATGAGGCTTTGAAACCCCTCGGGAAACAGGTATTTCAATTTTGGGAAACTTCCAATCCACAAATCTTTAAGGTAAGGGGGCAACACCTTTCCGACCTTTTCCTGCGGGAAAGACTCTGATTCCGTACATCCTTCGATTTTGAGGGATGTAAGAGAGATGAGGTTGTGCAACCCCCACTCAATCAGTGGCTTATTTATATACAGACCATCAATGGAAAGATCTGTTAGGTTGGTGGAAAAACCTTCTTGTGGAAAGGAAGTGATACTTGGACATCGTTCAATGGATAAAATTTGAAGTGAGTTGATGTTGTGCAAGTGATTGGGTATGGCTCTGAGTTTCTCACAGCCATAAATATAAAGATATTCTAAATTGGTTTTGGGAAGCCCTCCTTCAGGGAAGGAAACAAGACTTGTGCAATCAAATAGAGTTAAGTGACGTAGATGGATAAGATTGTGTAGGCCTATGGGTAGAGATTTAAGATTTTTACAATACCAGAATTCTATACGTTTAGGAGATGTGTTGTTAAGAAACCTCTCTGCTATAGATTCCAGCTTTGGGCATTTTTCAATCTCAAGCTCTTCAAGCGCCTCGGGAAACTGGTCTCTCAATGATAAGATCGTGAGCTCCGAGCAATCCTTAAGATTAAGGTATTTGAGTGATACTGGAAACTGACCTTTCGAAAATATGCATGTGAGAGATGAGCAATGGGAGATAGACAACTTTTCAAGAAGAGATATGCTGCTCTTGTCGATATTCTCCATGTGAATTACTGTAGAAGAAGACAAAGAAGTACAAGTATCCTCTCTGTGATCTACCAAATACTGCAACTTCTCACAATTTTCTATTTCGAGTTGTTTAACCGATGAAGGTAACCGGTCAATTGCAATGACTGTAAGAGAATGACAATCTTTAATCTCCAGGCATTGAAGATGTGCAATGTTGTGCTTTATTCCCTCAGGTAAAGATGTCAGAGCATTACAACCTTCAATACAAAGCTCTCTAAGGGAGGTGAAGCTATGAAACCCTTTTAGTGGCTGCTCAACACAAATCTCATTCTGCCATAAATAGATCAGTTCTTCACAACCTTTAATCTTTAAATGTTCTACCTTTTGAAACCCTTGCCTCAACCAATTTCCAAATTCTGAAAATTTTGAAAGAGTCATAGACTTCAATGATTCGTAGTCCATCACACTGCTGCACGTCATACCTTTACATCCATCTATTTCTAACTCACAAAGCATCGGAAGACTTGAGAATGAAACTGCCAACCGCTGACATTCACGAACCACAAGTTTCTCCGGTGAATGAAGATGGTTAGGTAGTCTTCCGGAGAGCTTTGAGCATTTTACAATGGAAAGCTCTCGGAGACAAGGAAATCTCCCAATATGCTGCTCTTCTTCATCCATAGGATTCCAACACTCCCATTCTTGTAAATCCTCAAAACAAAGAATCTCCAATGATTGGAAAGAGCAACCCCGTCCATAAATTTCAGAACCTATGCTTTTTAAATTAAACATTCCTTTGATGGTGAGGTCTTTAAGTGAGCTTAATAACCCAAGTGATGGCAAGAAAGTGCATTTCTGACAATTTTCCAATCTTAGCACCTCCATATTGCAGAATGAGGGATCCCCAACCCAAGATGGAAATCTCCTGCCGCCATAGAACTTGATGGAGAGCTCTGTAAGATTTTTGTGAGGTAGAAGCATGCCAATTACATTTTCTTCTACTTCTTCGTTTCGTGAGTCTTCAAATTCAGACCCCCACTCTAAATGCAATACTTTCAAGCCATTCTTATTGCCTAATATTGCCTCTCTTGTATCCTGCAAATAAATGACATTTTCTAACCCCAAAATGTTAAGTTCTCCGCTCAAAAACTTTAAATACTTCAAATCTTTCAGATCACATCCACTGCTTTTGCCTACAATAAAATTAGACAATGTACGAAGATTTTTCAAATCTTTCATCCCTACCGGCATCTCTTCCAAATTCACACACATGATATCAAGATGACGTAGATTAATCAAATTCCTCATATTATAAGGTAACTTATTGATGCGTATACAATCTCTTAGAAGCAAAGTTTGCAAGTTAATAAGCAAGCTTGTTGATTTAGGAAGACTAGTAATCATAGTGCCAGAAAGGTTGAGATACCTTAGATGCCTTAAATATCCTATAGAATTCGGTAGCTCTGTAATATAATATTTTCTCAAAGACAACACTCTCAATTTTTTTAATTTTGGCAGCAAGTTCAAAATAACATAACTAGTTATGTAGATATTATTATTGCGATACCATTCATACATACGCTCAATGAAAATTGGTAAAAATGTTCTTATAAGCTCAACTTTATGAAACACCTCAAATTTATCTTTGCCATCTTCGATCCCACAAATATAAGAAGAATGGCGAGACCTTTCTAATCTCTTTGATTGCATATTGAGCTTCAAGGAACTCTCCAATCTAAAACTTGCATCTCCGGAAACCAATTGCGTCAAATCGTTGACAAGATCATGCATACCAAATTTAGTATCATTACGAATTGATCGTTGGAATAATGACCTTGACAATAGATCGCGAAAATACTCGCTGCCTAAATCTTCCAGCTGTCTATCGTCTTCTGAAGGTTCAATCAGACCTTCTGCCATCCATAGTAGGACAATTTCATTCTCTTCGAATTCGTAATCCTTTGGAAGGATTGCACAATAAGCGAAGCATCTCTTCAGATGTGAAGAAAGATGATGGTAACTTAATCTTAAGACCGGGAGAACACCATTTTCATCAGACAAATTCCATATTTGGCTGTTCAATATATGCTCCCAATTTGATCCAAGCTTACAACGAAGAAGGCCACCAAGAGTTCGTGCTGCCAGGGGCAAACCTCTGCACTTCTCAACAACTTTCGTACGAGTTGATTCCAAATTCTGAGGTGCACCAACAACCTCACTCTCGAAGGCATGCTTCTTGAACACAGACCAGCAATCATCATCAGACAAAAGTTTTAACTCATAACGATCAATGTCTCGTCCCACTGTCAATGCAACATCATCAAGACGTGTCGTCACAATCATCTTACTTCCCTTTGCTCCAACTAAAAAGGGAGATTTTAAGATTTCCCACGAGCCATAGTCTTTATTCCAAACATCATCTAAGACTAGCAAGAACTTTTTCCCAGCTACTTGATTTTTCAGTTGAACCTGCACTTCATTCAAACTGTTAAGGTTGCAAGGAGAGCGTATGATTGACTCGAGAATTGCTTTTGAGATTCCCAGTACATCAAACTCATCAGACACACAAACCCAAACTCTTGGGTTGAAATCTTCCATTGCCTTGTCATTATACACCTCCCGCGCTAGTGTTGTTTTACCAACTCCTCCCATGGCAACAATGGATATCACACGAAAGTTGGCATCAGCATCAGGTCTATCTCTCAGCAACATGTCAAGTACTTTAGCTTTATCTTGATCTCTTCCATAAACAGCAGGTTCAGGTTGCACACTTGAAGTGGGTGGTCGTCTCTGCTGTCTAAGTGTTGAAACCCCTCCAGCATTCATTTGCAAACCAAGATCAATCCTCTGCTTACAGAGTTCTTCCAACCGGCTACTAATAACTTTGATCTGGGACCTCATGTGAGCACTAAACTTGACAGCACTTGGACTCAAGTTACTAAAACGAGCTGTGATGAGTTTTCGTACCTTGCCAGTGCTAGTGCTAGCCTGATCACGTTGTTGCATCTTCAAATTCCTTGACAAAGCTTCGGTTGCAAACTCATCAAGTACGTCCTCCACATCATAAGCCAAGTCTCGGAGATCGTCCAGCCACATCTTTACGACCTTGTCAGTCAGTTGTTTCTCCTCTGCATCGCCGAGCACTGCCTGAACCATCTTCAGAGTTTGTTCCCACTTCTTGAGCTTTGAATGCAACCCTTCTTGACGCAGAAACTGCAGCAGCTCACGAGAAGCCAATCTGTCGAACAACACCTGAAGGAAAACAGAGAGAAAGAGCTCTCCTACTGCCATGATTTTGTTTGTAGAAATCAAAGAAAAGAAAGAGATTTAATTGAGAGCAAGATTTTGTTCGTAGCAAGCAAAGAAAGAGAGACTTGTTTGCAGAAAGCAAAGAAAGAGACTTGCTTTGTGTGTTTAGACTTTTACTTAATTACTTTTTAGAAGGATCTTGGTTCTTTCGTTCAAGAGAAAGTATAATAATATATGGACTCCACCACTAGTACAATAATTGAATTTGAATTATTAGAACCTATGATGGATCAATGGCCACCACCAACCCACTAGTAATTTCTGATAGAGGTACAAGTGAGAAATACATTTTGCAATAGAGGATGGCAAGAACTTCCTTTTAAAGCAAAAATATAAACCAAGTACAAATAACACTCCAACCCAAACCACCAGCATTAAGGTAAACCACCAGTTGCTTCACTTTCTGTATAAAAACCATACCTTAAACTATCTCGCATTAAAATATCAAAACTGTCATTACAAGCTTTATAATAATATGGACTAATAATAATAAGACAAGAACAGTATTGTAGAGATAATGTCCGACTCAACTCCCTAAATAAACATTATTAATGCACACACTTGAACACGCAAGATCCTATTTGGTTTTTCTTGTGTCCACAGATTTAGTTTTTGATTTTTTTTTTTAATTTTTATATTTTAAATTTATTTAATAGCCATTAAAAATGGAAAATATTCTATTTGAGTTTTGTGCCACTTTTGTATTGGTCTGTCCCATCCCATATCAACTTTTTCTTTTGTTTTTCTTTTTTTAACTATACTTTATCTTCTGTTTTGTAAGTATCGAGGTAGGTTCAATAGTTTGAACCTAATGTTAAGGGTTCATATTGTAATATTTTAAAATATATATATTATCGTATCGTTATTTTGTTCAAATTCGACAATTGAATATAATATGTAACATTACTAAAATCTAATCATTTCAATTATACAGTTGGTGTAGCATAATGAAATCAAAAATATACTTATTTTGATACAACATCTGAATAAAGTATTACAGTGTTACTCATTCTCATTAATATTTAACACGTGATATTGTCTCAACATTATCGACTTTTTAAACGGTGGGCATGCTGCAAGCTAATTTCTACTACTTTTTTTTTAGGCACAAATTTTCTACTACTTAAATTATTTTTTTTCTTGACATGGGACTGAACACTCAATTTTCTCCTACTTTTTTCTCGACATGGGACCCTGCAGTGCATGAAAAAAATCAGAAAATGATTTTAGTTTTGGAAATTTCCCTACGTTTTAAATTATATCACTTTTTCTCTTTTTGAAAATTGATGCAAATTTGTTTCATTTTTTTTTTGGACGAAAATTGTCCCTAAGTCCTCAAGTGGATATCAAATTTGTCAATCGTGATTTTAGTCTCCATGTTTTGGTGAAATACCAATACATTCCCCTTTTGTTTGAAAATATATCATTTTAATCAATTATTCAACTTTTTTAGTCAAATTACACGGCCAATGGTATAAACTTTTTACACAAATAAAATTAATGACAAAAAAGGTTTTTTTCTTTTTAAATGGTTAAGAAAAAAAAAAAATTTATTAATAATGTTCAAAATGTCAAAACAAAATTAAACAATGCTTTAAGGATGTGAACAAAATAGAATATCAAATTTCCAGAAGCATCAAGATATGGTACTTGCTACCATTCTATATAGACTATTTGAGTTGGTCAATTTCGGGTATTGAAACTTCATTTGCTGTTAATTTTAGCTGGCAAGAAAAGCTTTGAATGACCGCACAAAATCACTCAATTTGGACTCAGACTCACCCTAAAACTCATCTTTGCCATGACAAGCCGTGTCGTTTGTACTTAAGTTAACTCAGATTTGAACCGTACCTGGATTCGGTTAAATCAATCCCTAACCGAATCCAGGAATGTATTTTGAATGTGCTGTACCCAACATCATGTTCTAATTCTTGCAAGTATCCCATTCAAGTCATTTTGTCAAATGAAGGAGAGCTTAGCAGAGAGGCCGACATCAACTACAAATATAAAGACAGATCATCGAGACCGGTCACTTCCAAGCCAAAAAAATCATTGCTTGCCATTGACGTAAGTGTTCATACAAAGTAACAGAACTTGTAATTAATCAATCTTGCATAGTCCATTCTGCTTGAAAAGCTGTATTGTCAAGGAAGAAAATTGAATGAAGTAGAGACAAATACACAGCAATTGTAACCAAGCAAAGCACCATTCAAGTTAGTAGAATCTGTATTTCTTGCAGATAACCATTCAAGTTTGGTGTTAAATGAAGGGCGACCACTGCAGAGAGGCTGGCAACGTCCTCTGCTTACACACTCACAATTCGAGGTGTTGTCAGAAACAGAAAAGCTCCAAAAGCCCACATTATTGGTCACAACAAGATTGAGCAACTACAAGTGTGTCACATGCTTGCACTATTCGAGAATGAACATTTCCGGCCTGATCAGTAATGTACATCAAAATGGCCTTTCAGAATCAATAAAAGCTCCACACATTTATATCAGAGGATTATCAGCTCCGCTTAAGTGAGTCATCTCAAAGACCAAGGAGCACCAAACTAAGTTGTACAACAACATCAAATGTAAACAAATGTAATTACAAATGTTTGTATTTCATAAAATTACATTTGACATCAAGAAGTAAAATGTTCCACCAACTGGTTTTTGATCTTTACATATATGGTTATAATTATATGCATGTAAATTTGTGAACCATTATGGCAGTATCTAAAATATTTAAAATACTTTCACTAATAAGAATAATAACCAATTTTTCCATTGAAATACACTGCACCAATAGGCTTGTGAGACAGGAATGATTTGACAGTAAATTTTGGCCACAAAAGCAAGGTTGAATATGCTTACACAAAGTGGGGAGGAAACAAGGATTTAAAGGACAAATTCGATGACATTGCAATAACAATGTGTGCAAATGCTGAAGATTACTTATTTGAAGTAGTTTAGAAATGAGAAAAGAGATTACTTTTGACAGATCAGTGCCCGTTATAGAGTTTTAAATAGTGACATGGCCAAGCACATCATTGAATACTTGTTCACGTGTCTAGGCACGTCATCGCATGATAACCAAATATATATTGACGTGTCCGGCCATGTCATCGGTTGTGTGGTGACTTGTCTAAACAAGTCATCGTATGGTTACTAAAAAGTTTGAGTTCATTTGCTCACCCCCTTTAAGGGGGGTAAGCATTACCCTCTCCCCCTGTCTTGTTGAGTGTCCCAAAATTTAACCAGAGTTAATAAGAAAATAATAAAATAATCACAGGGGCAAATAGGTAAATTAGTTTAAAAAAATTAAAAAAACAAATCTAAACTCAAACACAAGCATTATTATTACATGCATTCAACTTTTCCCAGGGCAAATATACACATTCAAGCACACATTGCATGTTTTCCCACACTGATTCAGCGCAATCCATAATTCATTTCCATTCTAACACATTCTATTCCACTCACATTGCACTTAATCGAAAGAATTTATGCAAATATCAACTTTTCCCAAATTCTTCTAAGTGTTAAAACCCACAAGCATTCTTAATTTCTATGTATACATCACATGCAAAACTTATAAACAGCTTGCATTGTCAATTAAGAACAATTAAAGCAATGTAACTCGAAATTGCTTACCAAAAACACTTTAAAATTCGAATCTCTTCACAAGTTCCACCGTTTCTTTCAATTAACACATGAACCAACATCATTTGCATTTAAGCAACCTTAATCTAACATTGAATAGCAAATGCAAGCATCAATCAAGTCAAGATCATCACTTTTAGGCACAAAATCAAAAACCCCTAACCCTAACCGTCGAATTTCAAACAAAAGAGGGGATTGGAGAGGGGTTTTTACTCAAATCCTATGTACAAAACAATTAAACATACATGCAATGGGGTTTTTACTCAAATCTCTGCACAAGTTCCACCGTTTCTTTCAATTAACACATGAACCAACATCATTTGCATTTAAGAAACCTTAATCTAACATTGAATAGCAAACGCAATCATCAATCAAGTCAAGATCATCACTTTTAGGCACATAATCAAAAAACCCCAACCTAACTGTCGAATTTCAATCAAAAGAGAGGATTGGAGAGGGTTTTTTTTTACTCAAATCTTATGTACAAAACAATTAAACATACATGCAAGCGCCATTTCGAATCAACACAACCAATTTTACCCAAAATATGACAGAAACAGAACAAAATGTCATTTGCAGAGACCCACTTCAAAACACCCAATCAAATACTGTTCTTTCAATACAAAAAAGAAAACTTTGGATTCAAACATACGCACAAACATATCACAACTAAGCTAAAAAACTACAACAGAGACAACAATAATAATAAAGTGAAGAAATAAGAACCTGTTTAGAATGGGAGCGTTGAAGCTCGTATTGGATCTCTCTACGAGTGATTCGAGAATCCGAGACACAGTTTCCGGTTGTAAAGAGAGATGGGTTTTGTATTGTGGTATTGAACAAGTTGGAGATGGAGAGACTTCGCATTCGCCATTTTTGTTGGAGACAAACGAGAAAAATGAAGACTTTTTGACACAGATAGTGAAGTGCCATCACACGTCATCGAATTCTTGTTGACGTGTCTGGACACGTCATCAATATAACCAAATAAGTATGATATACTCGGCCACATCATCGTATGTGTGTTGACTAGTATAAACATGTCATCGTATGGAAAGTTTCACGATATGTCATTAAATGAATGATGATGTGGATAGACACGCCAAACACATAGTATCTGAATGGTAGTGACGTACCAGTCACTGTATTAAATAAGGACACGTCATCATCTGCTCACTTGACAAGATGGATCACTCTCTTAACAAATTGTTAAACCATCAACAATTTCCGTACCTGGGTTCACTGTTTTTTCTTCATCTGAGAGGCAAAAACAAAACCTTCAAAACCCTAACATGATTGAATTTGAATTTGAATTTGAATCATTGGAACTTCTGATAGGTCAATAGCCACCAACCCAAGAAATTTATGATGGGAAATTTCCCAGAAGCATCAAGATATTTTAATTGCTAGTTTGCTACCATACTAGCTAACATGCCATAGACTATTCGAATTGATCAATTTGGGGCATTGGAACTTTATTTTAATGTCCAATTTAGCTGCCAAAAAAAGGCAAGGGACTCACACTTACACTCATCTCTGCTCTTCTTGGTGAATCCTCCTCAAAAGCAGATGTCCGAATTCGAATGATCTGCACTTGAGAATTCATATTTACTTGTTGTCACTCAATTCATATTTAGAAATGCTTCGGCCACAAATATGTACAATATATTTCTATACAAATCATCAAACTATGAGATGAATCTTGCGGCAAGTAATTTGAGAAACTAGCTGAATCATGTGTCTCATGTGGTCAGTCCTTGTATTCCTTGACATTACCAGGAATCACAGATATGGGGACACTGACTTTCAAAACCATTTGTCGACGCATTTGTTTTCTTGGACAAGATCAAAGATGGATATGTCATTGATAAAGAATGACAAAAACTGCTATTAATAAAACCAAATTGAAATGATATCTGTTACAAAACACTTCAAACAAAGCGAATGGTGGTAGGCTAATGCATTGATCTATTTATTAACCTTAACCCTCTCACAACTTCAAACTTGTCATTACAATCTCATGGTAGGCTAAATAGCACTAGAGGGCTAACGATTTGACCATCTAGAACTATGCAAAATGCAAAACTCTGCAAGTTAGAACTAAACGATTTGACCATCACAATATCAAACTTGTTTCGGTTCTGACTTGTTTATCTTCTGATTTACGGAGGTTTAATATCCGATGCGTAAGTCCATCTAACACTCCTGAAGAAAGTTCTCAAAACCAGGCCTTTATAAGGACTGCCAAACAATGGATTTTAATAATGTCTCCGGTACAATGCCTCTGTTCAGCTGGTCTCTTACATACTCCTTGACTGGTCTCAGGAATCCTGCAGCACCGTTAAAAATACTCTAGTAAAAAACTCAATGCTTGTATGGATCTGAGCTCATATCATCAATATTAAGTATATAGTACCTTCGGGCCACCCTGTGAGTATAGTTGCTCCAGCATTAGCAACAGAACACTATTCATTTTTGAGTCGTATGAGCACTGCATTGATTCCGCTGAGACCCAAATACACTAGCACTGCAATAATTAGATGGTTGCAAGGTTAAACCAAGCAGAAAGCACACATATAAAGCAGAGTCGTTACAAATGTTAAAGTGAAAGTCCATATACTTTTCAATAGATGGTTTGGAAAATAGAAAATATCAATACATAAGATTCTTTTCATTAGATTCTACAAATATGACCTATATCTGAACAGTCAGTTAATAATTATCAATTGCAGTGCAGCAATGTGAGATACTTTTCATTACTTTCCTTTCTAGAGAAACCTCAAATGGTCCAACTTAAAATTTTCAATTCTGAATCTTTAAAAATTCAGCTAGGTTAAGTTTGAATTTTATTTTCTTACAATTATAAATGATAAAGAGCATAGAGCTAGAGGTTTTGCAGTTGAGTTTATGTCTTTCAAAAGTTCAAAAATCTCACCCAAAATATATATTCTTAAGCCCTCTAAAGATCAGCCTTGGAGAGTCAAAACCCAAAAACCATCTTAATTTATAGTATACCATGTTTATGAGTGTGCTTTTGTCCACGTCTGCACACATTCAAATCTGATCCTTTTGCTGGAAGATATTAAACCACCTTGGATCAGATGATAAACAAGTTAGAACCGGATCATTATAGTCCATATGCATCGATGGAAGGTTGAGGCATTGGCACGGCAAGACCTGCAAAATGTTAACTGCCGTTTACTTGCAGACAACAACACACAAGCTCCAAAAGATCACAGATTTGGTTGCTTTAGTCCTTAGTAGAAGCTATCAATACCAAGGCTGTAGTAGAAGACGGAAAATCATATCCGACATGGAAGGACCTTCTTCCTGGACAGTATCATTGAGCTTTCATAGTTGCTGTTTCTCATAGATATCCTAGCTTCTGTCCTAAACAAAAAGGGAAACAAGTTAAGTTCACATTCTATCAAAGAGAGACGGTGATGGTACCGAAAAAAAAAAAGAAAAAAAAAAGTTTCAACACAAGGGAAAGGGTTATTCACCACAGGCTTGAGCAGATCTTTTATTTATCTCACACATTTCATTTGCATTTGGGGTTCTCCTTCAACAAGATTATGGAGATATTCATTCAAATGCTGATCATACTCAAGTTTCCTCTCATCATTTCATCCTTAAAATATAAACAAGATCATAGATTAATTTTGATGATCAAAAAAGAAAATGAAGAATAATCTTCTTGGTCTGGCCAAATCCAGAAACATATATAAAGAAGGTTCATTGACAATCATTAAATATATAAAGAAGGTTCATTTTTACCTTTTTAATCCTGACATGCCCTCTTCAGAGCGCAGGACTCTGCACAAGCTTCCACCAAGACGTGCTCAACAATATCCTACTAAAATGTTACAGTGTTAAATTAGTACAAAATGCCGGTATATCGATAATATAAAATCATAGCAAATCAAGAAGCTTATCACAAATTTGATACTATTAGAAAAGAAAATTATTAACATAAATTAAGATAGTTAAATATGGAAATAGTGACATAGTCACACCCCTCCAAATTTGTAAATCTAACTTTAGGACCGTAGCACGCCAAACGATAATGCACTATAATGTTAAATTATAATTAAAGGTTGGTATTTATTAAACTTTCCAGCATTCTATAACATGAAAATTGTTAACCGTTCTTTTTTCTATTTTTCATACACAAATTCTGTCATAATTAATTATCAATAGAAAGTCTTTACTTCTTAAGAAATTATGACATACTCCTAATCACACAGCAAGATTCATCGGGACGAATCAGACCGGACTTGTGTGTATGCCAGAACATCATCATTTCACCTTTTGTTAGATATTTTTTGTAATTATTGAGCTCTACTATTAGCCTGTTAAGTGTTTACTCATTAAGCTGAAATAGAAAAAACGTAAAAAGTATTAAACAAAATAAATTGCTATAAGATTTTATAATATCTAACATATGAAACAAATGCTTAGTGCAGGAGCCAAAACACTTCTTCAAAATAAAGAGTTATGGAGACTTACAAGTATAGATTACCTGACCACCTTAAAGGGTTTGCTTGTTATCATGCCCATCTTCTCACAGATCTTGTTGGATATGGCTTGAATTTCCAATGGTTACCAAACGAGATTCACCAATGCGAAGACTTCCTGGAGACGTGAGATACGTTTGGAAGTATGAGATCGAGATTGAGGGAGGCTTGAAGACCGAAGAAGAACTGAAGAAACGAATTCTGAAGAGAACCGCTACATGGACCGCGCTGCGGACACATGCATAGGGAGCGGTGCAGACAGCGGTACATTCCAGTGAGTAGAGCGCGGTGCAGACCGCGGCGGAGGCAAAGACACCAACCGCGGTATTCTGAGCGGTGGACATCAGTAGCTTTCCGCGGTCCAGGTCGCGGGTGGCCAACCGCGACCCAGACCGCGGTAATGACGGATTTTGCCCAGATCAGGAATGTTGGCGATAAAAGGAAAGGTTTTCTTCTGGAAGTTCTTATGTTTATTGGAATAGGAAAGTCTTATGCTTATAGAATAAGGATTTCTCCTTTACAAGATAACTTGTCATAAATAGGAAATATTATTTATGTGAAACAAGGAAATCTTGTATGTATAGGAAAAAGATTTCCTTGTTGATTTAAACTCCCTGTAATTCATATAAATATACCATAATAGCTAGGCTATTTGGTGTGGGGCAAATTAGCAATTATTTAGAGAGATCTCAAAGAGAGCATTGAGTGTAATTGGGTTTGGGGGTTAGAGAGAGAAAAATCCTAAGAGTGAAGTTGTAACAATTTTCTTCATAGTGGATTGATTTCTTGTCGTCCTGACGGCCGTGGTTTTTTCCCGATTTGGGTTTCCACGTAAAAACTCTTGTGTTGTGTGTTTGGATTTATTTTCTTCTTCATCTTAATTCTTTTGCTATTGTTTGTTTGTGTTCTATCCGGCAACGCTTCCGCTTAGTGACGTTTGTGCGCTAACAGATCTTACAACCATCTGCTTGAACATCTAAACAATAAAATAAGAAAAAGAAGATTACAGTCAAATTTCAGATACAAAGGATTATATTCACCTCAATTGAACATAAATGAAACAATACAACAATACTAAATAAGTAAATGATGATTTCAATTAAAAGCAGAAGACTCAAAATGATACTGCATGCTAACAGAAGATGAAAAACGGGACAGTAAAAAATGTGTGATAAGGTAAACAGTGTTATAACATTAAAATATGAACAATGGTTGGTGTGTGAAAATTTTTGACTGACCTGCACTAAAGTGTAAAGATGGAATAAGCTGTTTCTCTTATTCTTCCCTCTTTCTTTTGTTTCTCATATGAGACTGAGCTCATTCTTCTTCCTGTGGATCGTAGATGAATTTGTCGTCTATTTCAACACAAGGGATGTGGGCTATCTTGGAATACTGTCGTTCCTTCTCCCTATTGCACTGCTTTTTCAGCAAAGGACAGCGATCAATACGTAATTTCAAAAGTGAGGATGGCAGGCCTAGATCTGGGAAGGATGTGAGATTTGGGCAATCATAGATTGACAGAGATTCAAGGGAAGTGAGGTTTTGAAAACCCTTGGGAAACAGATATTTTAATTTTGGGAAACTTACAATCCACAAATATTTCAGAGAAGGTGGCAGCATCATTCCGATCTCTTCCTGTGGGAAAGACTCTGCTTCTGGGCATTCAAAGATTGAGAGGTGAGGTTGTGCAACCCCCACTCAACCAGTGGCTTATATATATTGATACCTTCAACGGAAAGAGTTGTTAGGTTGGTGGAAAAACCGTCTTATGGAAAGGATGTGACACTTGGACAATATTGAATGGATAAGCTTTGAAGTGAGTTGATGTTGTGAAAGTGATTGGGTAGGGCACTGAGTTTATCACAGATACAAATATCAAGATATTCTAAATTGGTTTTGGGAAGCCCTCCTTCAGGGAAGGAAACAAGACTTGGGCAATTAAATATAGTGAAACGACTTAGATGGGTAAGATTGTGTAGGCCCGTGGGTATATATTTAAGATTTTTACAATTCCAGAATTTTATATATATATAAGAGACGTGTTGTTAAGAAATCTCTCTGCTATAGATTCCAGCTTTGGGCATTTTTCAATCACAAGCTCTTCAAGTGCCTCGGGAAACCGGTCTCTCAATGATAAGATCGTGAGCTCCAAGAAATCCTTAAGCTTAAGGTGTTTGAGCGATGGAGGAAACTGACCTTTCGAAAATATGCATGTGAGAGATGAGCAATGGGAGATAGACAACTTCTCAAGAAGAGACATGCTGCTCTTGTTGATATTCTCCGTGTGAATTGCTGAAGAAGAACACAAAGAAGTACACGTATCCTCTCTGTGACCCACCAAATACTGCAACTTCTCGCAATTCTTTATCTTTTTTTTTTGAACAGCGAAGGTTTATTCATCGGCAAGAAACCGGAAAGGAAAAGAAAGAACAAAAAGGCAAAAGAACAAACAGCCCAAAAACAGCACCAACCCACAGCTAATCATCAGCCCCCCATCCATTCTACTCTGTCCGCAGCACCATTTGAACTGAGCTTTGCTAAGTTATCCGCCACTCTGTTAGAAGCCCTTGGGTTGAAAACAATGGAAAGGCCTGTCATACTTTGGAGATGACCTCTGATATCTGAAATTGCTCCCAGGTGCAGGAGACTTCCAAACTCCTCCTTGTTATTTACCCATGAAACAGCTATCATAGAATCACTTGCTATCTGGATATAACAATCCGACAGCCTATGATTCGATGAGCACAACTCACAAGCTTTCAGAATAGCTAGGATCTCCGCTGTAATTGCGTCTTGAATCCCAACAGATAAGGAGAACAGGCAAATAGTCTTACCATTTGAGTTCCGCAGAATCCCTCCAATACCGGCCAGACCTGGCTTCCCCTTGGCCGACCCATCCACGTTAAATTTCAGTTGATCTCCCACCGGAGGGGACCAACTGTCGAGAGTCGACTTCTTTGACTTAACAAGATTGACACAGCTCTCTTTTATATTGAGAACCATTATAGAAATAGGTAACTGGTTTCCTTTGCCATAACACTTAAACCACAAAGCCACCCTGAATTTCACGTCATCAACCGCCTTCACGACAATAGCCTCTTGGCCTTTGAAGATCAAATTATTCCTAAATTCCCAAATTGTCCAAATCACTGCGAAGAACAAGATGCTCCAAGCTTTCTCGGTTTTGACTGCAGCACATAAGCCCACCCAACTGTCCATCCACTCCATAAGAGAAGAGTTTGAGCAGCAGCTTACCTCCCACCAGTTCATGCAGCTCTTCCAAACTTTCCAAGACCACTGACAGTGAATAAAAAGATGATCAATGGTCTCAGTTCCACCATTGCACAGAGGACAGTTCGAAGGCATCCCTTGCGTCATTCCAAAACGAAGCAGGACATCTCTCACCAAAATCCTTCCTCTCTGCAGCTGCCAAGCGAAAATCTCAACCTTCGGAGGGCACAAACCTTTCCATAAGAGATTAGAGTTGTCAGGAAAATCTGTCACTATGGATTCTAAGCACTGCCGGAAGGATTTGACCGACAACAAACCATTTGTGTTAAAAGCCCAAGCCATCGTGTCGTTAACGTTTCTCCGGATAGTAATGCCCTCCAAAAAAGACAAGAAACTAGTCCACTGCCCTACTTCCCAATCAAACACCGATCTCCTGAGACTTACATTCCACGACCAACTAGAATGATGCCAAAACCCAAAGTCCTGTATTGTTCCTTTCTTAGCAGTGGCCAGTGCGAAAATCCTTGGAAAATATTCGCTTAACGGAATCCCATCATGGCGAAGGTCCTGCCAAAACCGAATTCTATCCCCACAACCAAGGACCACCTGCATACCATCCTTGATGACTTGATCAGTTTGTGAGCCTTGAATGAAAAGAGTCCCAATAGCTTTCACAAAGTGGGAAGCTTTACTGCCTCCTTGCCACCTCCAGTGAAGAAGCTTTACGTCCAACCCATAAATAGCACATATCACCCTTTTCCACAACGGTGAGTCCTCGTAGCCAAATCTCCACACCCATTTGGCTAGAAGACTAAAATTTTTGTCCATGATGTGTCCGATTCCAAGGCCACCTTTTTTTTTACTCATACAAAGCGAGTCCCAATCTACCGAGTGAAGCTTCCTCTTTTGAACACCATCACCCCAAAAAAAATCCCGTTGAAGTTTCTCGATTTTTTGAGCCACCCCTATAGGAATTTTAAAAACCGAAAGGAAATAATTCGGGACACTTGACAACACTGATTTTATCAACACGAGCCTGCCTCCTTTGGAAAGAAATTTTCTCTTCCATGGCGCTAAACGTTGTTCAATTCTTTGTACGATCGGGTTCCAAAAAGACTTCGAACTTGGATTAGCACCTAGAGGGAGACCGAGATAAACTATAGGGAGAGTGGCCTGTTTGCATCTAAAAATCTCAGCCCATGCCTCCCCCATATCCGATCGTTTACCAACTTTCACAAGGCAAGTTTTGTGGAAGTTTATCTGTAGACCAGAAGCTAACTCGAAACACCGAAGAATCCTTCTAGCGTTCATGAGCAGATCAATGTTTGGGTGCATGAAAAGCATCGTATCGTCAGCGAATTGTAAGTGAGAAACATGAACCTCGCTTTGCCCGAAAGCCGCCCCTCTCACCAAATTCATCACCGATGCTTTTTTAAACAAGCAATTTAGCGTCTCAATCACAATATTGAAGAGAAAAGGGGATAATGGATCGCCCTGACGAAGACCCCTTTCTATCCCGAACTCCTCCGTTGGACTACCATTTACTAGAACTGAGAGCACCGGCGAAGAAATACAGTGGTACATCCAACTTCTCCATTTACTTCCAAACCCCATGTTTTCCAAGGTAACATCCAAGAAGGCATGGTCCACAGTATCGTAAGCTTTCTCGAAATCCAACTTCACAAGAATACCTCCCACCGAATCTTTCTTCCATTGGTTAATAATCTCATTAGCCACCACAAAACTATCAATAATTTGACGCTGCTTGATAAAGGCCATTTGTGCGTCACCTATAATAGAGTTCATAACTTTCTTTAAACGATTCGCTAGCACCTTCGAAAGCACTTTATACATGGCACCTACCAAACTTATGGGTCTAAAGTCCGTGATACGTTCCGGTTTGCTAATCTTCGGAATTAACGCTATGAAGGTTCTGTTCAAGTGCTTAACAATCTCACCATCCCGATGAAAATCCTTCAAGAAACTCAAGAAATCATCCCTTATCACATCCCAATTATTCTTGATAAACATGAGATTTAGACCGTCCGGTCCCGGAGCTTTGTTACCATCACAGCTAGAAATTGCTTCCCAAACTTCCTCCTGCGTGAACTCCTCCTCAAGCTCCTTTTCCTGAGTGTGAGAAATACGATTCATAGGCAAATCGCGAATCTGTGGCCTTGTCCCCAAGCCCTTCCTATACTGATTTCTGAAATGATTCAGCACCCCCTTCCTCACCTCCAACGGATCCGATAATTGCACACCTTCAAAAATAATGTCCCCAATAAAATTCATCCTTCTTCTAGAGCTTGCAATACAGTGAAAAAAATGCGTGTTCCTATCACCTTCTAACAACCATTTCAAACGAGACTTTTGACGCCATTGAACCTCTTCACTATGCAGCCAATTCCATATTTCCGAGATAATCTTCAAACGCTCCTCTCTTAAAGAAGTTGTCCACCCATCCGAACTGACTTTGAATTCCACCCCGACTAATTTGTCTTCTAAAACTTTGAAAGAGTTGCCATTTTTCCTTTTGACAATGATCTGTTTCACGGAAGAAGGTAAATGGTCTATTACAATAAATGTAATAGAATGACAATCTTTAATCTCCAAGCATTGAAGATGTGCAATGTTGTGCTTTATTCCCTCAGGTATGGATGTCAGAGTATTACAACCTTCAATACAAAGCTCTCTAAGGGAGGTGAAGCTATGACCCCCTTTTGGTGGCTGCTCAACACAGATCTCATTCTGCCATAAATAAATCAGTTCTTCCCAACCTTTAATCTTTAAATGTTCTACCTTCTGAAACCCTTGCATTAACCAATTTCCGAATTCTGAAAAATGTGAAAGAGCCATAGACTTCAGTGACTCGTAGTCTATCACACTGCTGCATGTCATACCTTTGCATCCATCTATTTCTAACTCACAAAGCATTGGAAGACTTGAAAATGAAACTACCAACTGCTGACATTCACGAACCACAAGTTTCTCCAGCAAATGAAGATGGTTAGGTAGTCTTCCGGAGAACTTTGAGCATTTTACAATGGAAAGCTTTCGGAGGCTAGGAAATCTCCCAATATGCTGTTCATCTTCATCCATAGGATTCCAGCACTCCCATTCTTGTAAATCCTCAAAACAAAGAATCTCCAATGATTGGAAAGAGCAACCCCCTCCATAAATTTCTGAACCTATGCTTTTTAAATTCAACATTCCTTTGATGCTGAGGTCTTTAAGTGGGCTTAATAACCCAAGTGATGGCAAGAAAGTACAATTCTGACAATTTTCCAATCTTAGCACCTCCATATTGCAGAATGATGTATCCCCAACCCTAGATGGAAATCTCCTGCCACCATAGAACTTGACGGAGAGCTCTGTAAGATTTTTATGAGGTAGAAGCATGCCAAGTACATTTTCTTCTACTTCCTCATTTCGTGAGTCTTCAAATTCAGACCCCCACTCTAAATGCAATACCTTTAGGCCATTCTTATCGCCTAATATTGCCTCTCTTGTATCATGCAAATAAATGACATTTTCTAACCCCGAAATGTTAAGTTCTCCGATCAGAAACTTTAAATACTTCAAATCTTTCAGATCACATCCACTACTTTTGCCTACAATGAAATTAGACAATGTACGAAGATTTTTCAAATCTTTCATCCCTACCGGCATCTCTGCCAAACTTACACCCGTGATATCAAGATGACGTAGATTAATCAAATTCCTCATATTAGAAGGCAACCTCTTGATGCGTCTACAGTCTCTTAATAGTAGAGTTTGCAAGTTGATAAGCAAGCTTGTTGATTTAGGTAGACTAGTGATCATAGTGCCAGAAAGATTGAGATACCTTAGAAGCCTTAAATCTCCTATTGAATTGGGTAGCTCGGTAATATTATATTTTCTCAAAGACAACACTCTTAGCTTCTTTAATTTTGGCAACAAATTCAAAACAACATAACTAGTTATGTAGATGGTATTATCGCGATACCATTCATACATACGCTCAATGAAAATCGGCAAAAATGTTCTTATAAGCTCAACTTCATGAAACACCTTAAATTTATCTTTACCATCATAGAAACCACAAATATAAGAAGAATGGCGAGGCCTTTCGAATCTATTTGATTGATTATTGAGCTTTAAGTTACTCTCCAATCTAAAACTTGCGTCTCTGGAAACCAATTGTGCCAAATCGTTGATGAGGTCATGCATACCAAATTTAGTATCATTACCAATTGATCGTTGGAATACTGACCTTGACAATAAATCGTGAAAATACTCACAGCCTAAATCTTCCAGCTGTCTACCGTCTTCTAAAGGTTGAATCAGTCCTTCTGCCATCCATAACAAGACAAGTTCATTCTCTTCAAATTCAAAATCCTTTGGAAGGATTGCACAATAAGCAAAGCATCTCTTCAGATGCGAAGGAAGATGATGGTAACTTAATCTTAAAACCGGGAGAATACCATTTTCATCAGACACATTCCATATTTGGCTGTTCAATATATGCTCCCAATCTGATATTGGCTTACAACGAAGAAGGCCACCAAGAGTCAGTGCTGCCAGGGGCAAACCTCTGCACTTCTCAACAACTTTCGTACGAGTTGATTCCAAATTCTGATGTGCACCAACAACCTCACTCTCGAAGGCATGCTTCTTGAACACAGACCAGCAATCATCATCGGACAAAAGTTTTAAATTATAACAATCAATGTCTCGTCCAACCGTCAATGCAACATCTTCAAGACGTGTTGTCACTATCATCTTACTTCCCTTTGCTCCACCTAAAAAGGGAGATTTTAGGATTGCCCACGAGCCATAGTCTTTATTCCAAACATCATCTAAGACTAGCAAGAACTTTTTTCCAGCTACTTGATATTTCAGTTGAACCTGCACTTCATTCAAACTGTTAAGGTTGCAAGGAGAGCGTGTGATTGACTCGAGAATTGCTTTTGAGATTCCCAGTACATCAAACTCATCGGACACACAAACCCATACTCTTGGGTTGAAATCTTCCACTGCCTTGTTATTGTACACCTCTCGAGCCAGCGTTGTTTTACCAGCTCCTCCCATGGCAACAATGGATATCACACGAAAGTTGGCATCAGCATCAGGTCCATCTCTCAGCACCATTTCAAGTATTTTAGCTTTGTCTTCATCTCTTCCATAAACAGCAGGTTCAGGTTGCACACTTGAAGTGGGTGGTCGTCTCTGCTGTCTAAGTGTTGATACCCCTTGGACGTTCATTTGCAATCCCAGACCAAGTCTTTGCTCATAGATTCCTTCCAACCGGCTACTTATATCTTTGATCTGGGACCTCATATGAGCACTAAACTTGAAAGCACTTGGACTCAAGTTACTTAAACAAGCTGGGATGAGTTTTCGTACCTTGCTAGTGCTAGTGCTGGCCTGATCCCGTTGTTGCATCTTCAACTTCCTTGACAAAGCTTCGGTTGCAAACTCATCAAGTACGTCCTCCACATCATAAGCCAAGTCTCGGAGATAGTCCAGCCACATCTTCACAGCCCTGTCAGTCAGTTGTTTCTCCTCTGCATCGCCGAGCACTGCCTGAACCATCTTCAGAGTTTGTTCCCACTTCTTGAGCTTTGAATGCAACCCCTCTTGACGCAGAAACTCCAGCAGCTCACGAGAAGCCAATCTGTCGAACAGCACCTGAAGGAAAGCAGTGAGAAAGAGCTCTCCTACTGCCATGATTTTGTTCGTAGAAAGCAAAGAAAGAGATTAGATTTAGAGCAAGATTTTGTTTGTAGAAAGCAAAGAAAGAGAAGTATGTGAGGAAGAAAGAGACTTGCTTTGTGTGTTTAGACTTACTTTTAGAAGGATCCTGATTGTTTCCTTCAAGAGTGTAGTACAATACTGTAATTGAATTTGAATTATTACAACTTTTAATGGGTCAATGGCCGGTTGGCCACCACCAACCCACGAATAATTTCTGATTGAGGTACAAGTGAGAAATTTCCAAGAAGCAACCATACTAGACTATTCGAATTACTGAATTTGGTATATTGAGACTTATTTTGCTGTCAATTTTAGCTGTCCAAAATTTCTTTGTATAATTGCACAAATCAATCGATATGGAATCTTTTCATTGCAGGGACCTATGTAGCATTGACACTCTTCCATCCATAGGTACGTAGCCTGTGTCTGCAAGGACGGAGCCTGTTCAAAGTTTACAAATTTATCCCTATTTCAATTTTATGTTTGAATCGTAACATATATATTTTATCTTATTTAATATTATTTTTTTACTCAAATAATTTTGTTTATAGTGTCAAATAATACACGTGCGGTCCGGATATTTACTCACATATGCTTATAAAATGCTTTCTCACACATATCTGTAAAATGCGTATTATGAGATTTGAACCGACCAGCACATACGTGAAAGGAAGGTGCACTACCAACTCTACTAAAATGTGATATATTGTTATTTATTTTTTAATAATCAATGTGTTAATTTCTACAATTTAAATACCAATTTTGTTTGGTGGTAAAAAATGATCATTCACTCTGACAATTTCTCATGTTAGAGCTTTCATAAGCGCAGATGATATATATATATATATATATAAAAATTATATAATTAAGCTATGTCAACCAAACATAGGCACATAGCCACATAGGCATATCTCTATGTTTAACTATTAAGATATTTTATCAAACAAACCTTTATCATTTTTAAAAATTAAAATAGTTTTGGATATTAGAAAATATTATGACTACAATTAAAATTGTAATTCATTTTCTAACTCTTAAATACTATTATCGAATCATGAATTAAGGTTTCTGTATTATTTTTAGAGTAATTTTAGATATTATAACTCTATATCTCAATTTGTATTTCAGATACTAATGTGTCCATAGACAAATAGATATACATTAATGGTATTTTTTTTTTTAGAGCTTTTCTTTTTGACAATCCAATTTTTTTCTTTTTACACTTCTTTTCTAAAGACACTTCATTCTCAAAATTTAAATTGAATTTTTTTTTTAAAGACATCTTATTTTGTTCCAAGATTATCCTTTTTATCTTTTGGCACTTATGCTCTAAAATCTAAATACACTCCAATTTTTTTTATAAAAAATTCTTAAGACACTCCATTTTATTTTAATAAAAGTTAGAACGAATCATCGTAGTATTTAGATTCATCCAATGAGTAAGGGTGCGGATATTGACACTCATAAATATGATAAGCACATCCATATTTTAATAAAAAAAATTCATTATAAAAATATGAATTTACCAATAAGGACAAATTAGTTTAATTAAAAATAAATCAAATACTATGTACACACATTAGTTACACTCATATCTTCAACATAATTAAAAAAAATAAAAATAAACTCTAATTCTATTTCAAATATCAAAATCTCTCATTATCATATAACAAAGTAATAAAAACCTTAATAGAGGATGAATGCTCTTGGGAAGGCATCGTTAATGCCACTATTACTGTACAACACCTTTACACATAAATGGTGTGCAACAATTCACCAAAGTTTTAATTTGAGAAGCCTGCAATTTAAATATCGGATTGTTCGATTGGTTTGGTCTTATTTTCTTATCTTCCTTTTTTTTCCAATCAATAGTTGTCACTAGAATTCATGTATCGAATTATGTTTTTAGAATACCCAGATTGATGAAGAAGATTGAAGCTATTCTTCGGGAAGAAGTTAGAACATTGCAGCTCATACTATTATTTCAATCGAAGAGGGTTTTTGTTTCTAGTATTCTCATTTGTTTGCTGACTTTTTTTTCCTTCACAAGAGTGTACGTAACTTGTGTTTCTTGATTTGTTGTTTGAACGGTGGAGAGCTTTGTTTTATTATGTAAACTCTTGTACCTCGGCTGTGTTTGATGCATTAATTACTATTTGTGACGCTAAAACTTAACTCCTTCGATTAATACAATATCAGCAACTTGACAGAGTTGAGTTCTTTTTGTTTTCATTTCCTTAAAGTAGAGCTTTTCGGAATTTAAGAATTTAAGAATTCTCCAGATTGTGTTTTCAAGCCTGGAGAACTTAAGAATTTATCATTTGTGAAATTTGGTGTGCTAATAACTTAAGAGGGTTTATAAATAAATTATATTAAAATGAAAACATTTATTTAAATAAGGGTTCTACTGGCATTAAGATGTGTGTTTATAGTAATGTTTTAATTTTAAATTTTAGACATTTGTGTACTTATAAATATGGGTGTAATTATCATATTCATGGGTATTAATAACCGCACCCAATAAGTAGTCTTTTTTAAATTAAATTATTAAAAAAAATTATTTCTCATAAATCATTAGATTAAATATTATCTATTAAACACTCTATTCTAAATTTTTAATTACCATATTAAACTCTCTCTCCTCCAATACATATCTCTAATTTTTTATCTCCATTCTTTCTCAAGTAAGACTAATGGTTAAAAAAAAGACTTATGAATAAGTTTGATTTTTAGGAACCGTATATATGTATATATTTATAATAAAAAAACTCAAAAAACAAGTACCTTGTTTTTTTTTAAAAAAAATCGAAATATGAAAATGTTTTTTTTTTATTACTTTTGTAGGTATGTGATTACCTAGAGAACTTTAATTCTTTCATTAGTCTTAAAGAAATTATGAGTTTAATCGAATCTAGTTGCAACAAATCAAGTTTTCATATTATCTTTTTTTTATATTTTTGAAAATTGACTTTTTAATATATATATATATATATATATTACTTTTAGTAAAAATAACCATAAATACTCATAATTTTTTTTTTAAAACTTATAATTTAGTTTCAATGAATAATGCAATAAAATAAATAAAACAAAAGTGAAATAACTCCTTATCTACCGTTCCCCAATATTAAGGGCACATTAAGGAAGCTTCAATATTAAAAATATTAGATACCACACAATGTGGCAATACGGTTAGAACATTCATTCAGTCTTTCAGATTCGATTCACTGTCATTGTAAATGGAATATAAAAAATATATATATGTATTAAAAATAGAGTAATGCTAGGCCCCAATCTTTTTCTCAAAAAAACTTCTCAAATAATATTGACATGTGAGTTGTCAACATCTTATAAATCATGAGTTTATATGATGTTGACGAATTTGGAGAGTTTATGTGATGTTGACGAATTTGGATCCTCTACTGAACTGATATTTGATGAATTTGGAGAGTTTATGTGATGTTGACGAATTTGGATTCTATGCTGAATTGATCTTTGTCCTGACCTATATAAATCCATTGGCATGTTTAATCAATGATCGTAATTTATTTTTTTTATTTATTCCACTTTCATTATTTTTAAATGCATATTATTATCACAAGTGTTCTAAATCAGGAAAAAGATCAGCACAGTAAAAGAGTCTGATCCGATGTTGACAGCTCATATACCAACATCATTTAAAAAGTTATTTTCTAGTATTACTCTTACAAATATTAGAGTTTTATCACACATTTACTCGTTAAATCTCTTAATCATAGCTTAATATGATATAACCGTAATGAGAGTGCATTAAGTCCGGCAATTTCCATATTCAAATCTCCATATAAGTACAAAGATGTTTTTAATTAACAGTCAAATATTGATTAAATATTGATTTACATACATGTTATCAATCAAGTGGGTGGCATTGTAGAGATCACGATGGAAGTAAAATAATAGCATAGGTTGGCAAAGCACTGGATCAACATTTTCAACACAGTGAATCAGAATTGCTAGTATCGCGTCAAGAGTTTGTAGATTATTTACTCTCGGAGTCTAGACGTGACTTTGCAGAGGAGATTGGAGAAAAGCGACGTCGTTTTCTGCCGATGAAGAAATCGAAAGCAGCAGCTACGGGGAAGATGAGAACCGAAGCCAGCTCCAGCAGCAACAGTAACAATCGCAGCAGAGGAGAAACCGTCGTCGCTGATTGCGGCGTCTATCGAAGCTCCTGCGGTTACTGTAAATCTTCTCATGCTCGCACCAGCGTCTCTAACGGTCCGTACTCTTCCTTTTTCGTTTCATGATTTTTTTTTGTTCAAAGTTGATAATTTTCGAATTCGATGCGTCCTATAATCGCTTCTGATTATTTGTTATTCGTAGATTTTCTTTCTGGAGCTCGAAAAATTGTATCTTTCGGTTGATCAATTGATCAATTTGCTGTAATTGTTAGAAATGTTGTATGAAGATATGTTTTTGTTATTTATCTATTTGGTATTGTTTTGTTTTTGCAGGTTTATGGGCATACAGTGTTCATAACCCCTGTACCTCATCTTCAAACTTGATATTCATCCCAGACAACTGATTAAGAATTCCCTGGTAAGCATTCAAGTGATCTGATAAAGGAGTTCCATCTTTGTATTCAAACCTAACAATTTCTTTATTAGAAACAACTTATTGTTCCCAGTCTTCCGAGCATACAGTTGTTCAAGCTTTTTCCACAAAGAGAGATAGGATTTCACAAACTCGAATACTCTGTTCTGGGTGTGTATCTCTCTGCAGAAACTTCCCATCAACGATCCAACTGCCAGATCGTAGAACCACGGGTGAAGAAGGTTCTGTCCAAATTTCAGCTCAAATGGACAACAGAGGAAAGAGATATCTCTCTTTTACGAAACCTGTGCAGTACCTCCCCTGTTTTCTGTCCATTTCTGTCCAGCTCTGTTTGGAACCGCAAAAGTCACAACAGGGAACTCCGATTGATAATTCCACCGTCCAGAATGTATATCAGTGTGTTGAGAACACGTCTACAAAATTCGAGCTTGATACGACCACTTTTAGACCTTCAATCAGCCCTCTGAAGAACTCTGGACAGTAGACTCCAAACCCAGAATTTCTGCACTCTTTTCTTTTTCTCTCTTCTTCTCACTCTTTGCACACACCGATTACTTTCTTCTCTTGTCTCTTTTCTTTCTGTGATTTTCAGCTAGGGTTTTAACCCTTTTATACACCATGTAAAATGATTTAAAAGTCCTTGGGCCATCCACATATATTATGTGGGCTTTACCATGAATACATGATAAACTCTCATTGGGCCATCTCCACATTTGGAGGAAACCCAACCCAACAGCCATGGCTGCAACGGAGAAAGCAATTCCGGTCCCATTCTTGCTTTCAAGCTTAATCCGGATAATTTTCCTCTGATTTTTGACCCTATGGGGACCATGATACGATCTTAGAGAGCGAGCCATACTATTAGAGATATGATCATGAACATGTTAGAGATATGATAATGAAAATGCTGAAGGGGCCAGCAGGGATATGAAGATTCAGAGTAATGTGTCGGTCCATGGAATTCGCTTGAAGTACTGGAATGGATGTCTGATTCGCAGTCACAGAAATCATAATCCCTGTCGGCCAAATTGGAAATAAGAGAAGAACCGCTCTTGAGCAGCCAAAGACCAAATTGGAAATCATGCAATCAGAATTTTTTTTTCGTTTTTAGGAAATATTCAAAAACATCGTATTGAAAGTTTTATATGTTATCATATCCTGAATTTTATTAATCTTCTGTAATAATTAATTTTCACAAATCCATGGTATTGGAAGTTTTATATGTTTTCAAAACGTAAACTAAACTGATAATATGAGGTTGGCTCAACGGTAAACCTCTCACACCTACCTACATCCATGGGGTTATGGATTTAAATCATGTCCTCCTCCCCCAATCTAGAAATGTTCTATCTCATTTGATTTCATAAATACATTTACAACGATTCTGCTACAACAATCATTTTCCATCACAATTTAGAAATATACACAGTGAGCCCATCTCTTTTCCTTTTTTGGCTTCCCATAGTTCATGTAAGCAATTTCAATCAGGGAGAAATGGCAAAATAAGATATTACAACAAAGAATTTTCTGCTCCACCATCTGGGTTCATTTCAGCAACAGGCATGAACCTTCCCCGAAAATTCGAGCTAGGACTAATTTTGTTGCTGTTCATGTAGTAGTAGTAGTCAACACCAATTTTCTGTCACGCGGTGCAAGACTGGCTTGTGTCTGTATGCCGCCCTGCCTGAACACCAATCCAAGAAAGCCAATTGAATTAATTGATAGTTTTAGAGAGTGATTCTACATGCTTACAATGATTACCTTCATTCTTTCTCACTCTGATCTCGAAAGGGAATAACATTATTCGGTATGTAATATCTTTTACATGCATGATTATATGTGCAAAAAATGGAACAGTTACTCGAAATGAAAAGGGAAACATCTCACATGAACTTGAATGCAACAAGGTTTGCCTTCAACACCTAGAGGTGTGCTTAGAGTTGCAAAATAATTTCAAACAAGCACACCCTTTTTTAAGCTAACAAAACTGTGGTAAATAAAATGTTATACGCGGTTCAATTGAAAGAGCTTGTACTGACCTTCATTTTTTTCCAATTTTCTTTTGCGTAGCAAAAGAAGTTGAATTAGTGTACCAGAAAACACAGCATCTTTACGTGGTCGGTAACTCAATAAGTCTCAGAAAATAGTTTTGCATCATTTAGGAAGAAAACAAATGTGGATTGGCCGGGTGGCCTGATGGCAGCCTGCAAAAGGAAATCGTACTCAATACAAAATGCCACCAAAGTCATTAAAACACACACTATATATTATGACATTGTGTATTGCATGATAAGAAGAAATAAAGATTGATTCATTATATGAGCATTAATGATTTCCACAGAACATTTCCACAGATTTTGTCATGCTCATGCAACAGCTTAAACGAAATGAATAGAAGAAAATATATGCAGGATTGAAATTGAACTGGCTTAGTGATAAGCCCTTCATGCCCACATCAATAAGTTTGTGGGTTTGAACTCAACTCCCAAATTCGTAATAATTCGATATATCTATATGAATGCTAAATTCCTTATTCAAAAATATAAATAAGCTACAGTTTCAGGTCCTTAATGAAAATTCAAGTGATCACCATGTTATGGCAATGTCTGGAAGTTGAGGCTATCCTTATTAGTCCACCTGATCAACAACACGAACAGATTAATTTAATTATAAAAAACTGATGTGACAACCATACTATGAAGGAAATTAAGTGTGTATACAAATTTCAAAAAACAATACAACTGAATCTGCATAAGTTTATACCTCTAATATGCAGCCAGAGATTTCCTAACATCCAACATATGAAAAAAATGCTGAGTTCATGGAGCAAGAAGATTTCCTGAAATGAAAAAGACATGATCAGAGAGTTCTAGAGAATTGCATGTACAAGTTACATGAAACAAGATTGAACAAATTTTGATTACCTGATCTCCAATTTGTTTTGTCATGCTATTATGCATATCTTCTTAAAGATTATAATTCCAGTTTCTGCTGACAATGTAAGGGAAGTTGAACAATACCAAATTTGGATCACTATCGAGAGCAAATTCTTGAGCGTTCAATAAATCGTCAGTGACCTTAACCAACTATATCATTAGTTAAAATGAAAATAAGTTAGTAAACACAATCAATTTAAGGCAGAGACTAATTCAACAGGATTATACATTGCAAAACTAAACATGTAAAGCAATATAAAAAGAAAACATATATCAAAAACATTAGGCTGCATTTGAGTTCCAGTTCATCTAAATAAGCAACTGACTAATGTGTGTAAATTTTCTATACACGAA